>VMDR010014018.1:0-24136 GCA_007922815.1 Macrotus californicus | reverse complement strand
GAAACCATGTGGATAGAAGAGCACCATTCTTCATTGGCTGTAGAAGTAAAATATAGAATGAATAATAAATCTGAAATCACAGTCGAGAAGGAGCCAGATGAGACCCTGGGGTCAGACGGAATGAGTTTCTGTTTGTCTTGCTCTCAAACACACTGTTCCCTGTTGGAAATTTATTGGGCAAATTAATCAAATTTCCTCTGTAGGCCTTCCATAACAAGGCAGCACATTAAGTTGCATGTCTCATCACCACATGTCAGATGTGCGGAGTGTACAGTGACTCCGGTCAGATGCAGGAGCGTTTGCACACGTTTGTTCCTCTGAGTCCTGGAGGGTGCAGAAGAGGTGGGTGTGGCAGAAGTTAGCTCCAGGGACCCCGACAGTTATCGGTGTTTTATTGGTGCGTGTTTCTAGTGGAGACACATTGGGATCACAAATTAGACCGCGAAATAACTCGTTGTTAATGGTTTAAAACTTTGTGCGGCAGAACATCCCCCCCATGCGTGGGTGTGCTTTAGAATGTGGCCATGCCCACAGTGAACACGTTTCCCCTGCAACTCCGTCGGATAATTAAAGGCTCTTTATGGATTCTACAGAGGGACACATGGCTGCATTGGGGAGTACTGTGCATATTTGAAAGTGTGGATGCTTGGCTTTATTTTATAAGAGTGCCGGAGTCAGAGTTTTTATTCCCCCCTTACCCTGTGTTCTTGTTACTTGTTTTCAATTTGTATGTTTGGTTTTTTTTTAGGAAATACTTTAAGAATTGACTACTTGAGGCACATATTTTATTTATTTATATTTATTATTTATTATTTTTTGATTTAAAATTTATTATGTCTTTTCCATTACCATTTAGTCCCCTTTCACTCCCCTCCCCCCAGCAATCGCCACACTGGTGTTTACGTCCATGAGTCCTTTTTCGTTTTTGCTCAGTCCCTCCACCCCTCCCCTCCCTCCCTTCCCGCCCAGCTGTCATCCTGCTCTCCATCTATGAGTCTGTCTTGGGACACAGATTTTAAACTATCGTGTATTATCTCGTACCAGACATTTCGCTCTCTCGTATTGCCGGTCTCTAAGACAACAGCGAGGCTCTGAAATTGCGCTTACTTGCCTGGAACCTTGATCAAATGTCACTTTAATCCCGGTGCACTTCTGGCAAACTAAGAGCTGTTCATGAAATGCTTCGTTCCCTGGTTGGAGACAAATATTTTCGTTGCATATTTGGTGGAGGTGGCTCCATTTGGATGTCTGCCAGACACTTTCATACTGATCTCCACTTACTAGACTTGTGGGATTAACAGGTAATTCTTCCCCATTTGTTCTGAGAACACATGGACTGGCAATGCTCAGTTTACTCTCCAGGACACTGCTGCTCTCATTGGCTGAACTGCATATCTTTGCTAATTGTACTTGTGTTTCTAATAAGATACTATAATTCACAATAAATGGTAAAATCTAAGTGCACGAAGAAAGAATGGTTGCTTCTATGAAAAGTAAGTTACATGCATTGGCAAGATCCAGGCATGTCCTAAAACACTTTTCTTCTGTTGATTTGGGTGCAGGTGAGACAGCTCCAAAGACTGTACAGGTATAGAAGCCTTTAGCCCAAGAGTGTTTAACTTGCCCCCTTACGGAACTCAGTACTGGCATTTGCAGATGATGCTTTATGGTTATGGTTAGTGTGGGGGAAAAGGACCGAATTCCTGGATCATCTTCAAAGAAAAATCCTTTATTTAAAAAGATACTTGAACAAATGTCCGTTTATCAGAATTAAAATGTTTAAGGCATATATTATACTTGGATCAGTCACTGCTTTAAATAACATTTTGCTTTGTCCATTTAGAAGGGACATCAATTAGTAGTAGATTATTACTTTACTTTCTACATTCATTTACTTGTATCTGCTCATGCACTGAGGTTATGTTTGAGCCTTATTCATTTTTTATTTTTAATAGTCCAGTTCCAGTCCCAAATACTGAAGTTTACACTTTCACTATCTAGTAAGAAAATATTTAGAAAACAGTAATAACCTAAAAAAAAGCCTTTAGGGAGAATGTATAATTATCTAAAAGAAGGGTTTTCTTTTATGGTAGAAGCATGCTAAGTGCATTTCAAAACCTTTTTTTGGAAATAATTTAAACTTACAGGAAAGTTGTAAGAATAGTACAAAGAACATTGAAATACCTCTTACTATTTCCACTGTTATTTGTTCTAGCTTTCTGTTACATATCTGATGCGTGTAGATGTGTGTGTAGATATACACACAATCTCTCACACACACAAACACAATGTTTTTCTGAACTATTTGGGAGTGAGTTGCATATAAGATAATGTGTATTTCCCAAGAATAAAGATATTCTCTTACATTTCCCCTGTGCAGTTATTATTAACATCAGTGTATTTTGCACTGATACAATACTTTTTATCTAATCCAGTGATTTTCAACTAGTGTGCTGCAAGAATTTTTTTAAGTCTATTTTATTGATTATGCTGTGACAGCTGCCCTGATTTCTTTTGCCCATTGCTCCCCTCTGCCTGGTACTTCCCTTCCCTCTAGAAATGCACTCCCTTAGTTCATGTCCATGGGTTATACGTATAAGATTTTTTGGCTTCTCCATTTCCTATACTGTTCTTAACATCACCCTATCTATTTTGTATCTACCAGTTATGCTTCTTTTAAAGAATTTTGTTTATTTATTTTTAGAAAGAGGGGAAGGGAGGGAGAGAAACATCAATGTGCGGTTACCTCTCATATGGCTCCCACTGCGGTCCTAGCCCTGGGGACCTGGCCCACAACCCAGGCATGTGCCCCATCTGGGAATCGAACTGGCAACCATTTGGTTCGTAGCTCATGCTCAGTCCACTGAGGTACACCAGCCAGGGCCCAGTTATGCTTCTTAATCCCTGTACCTTTTTCCCCATTCTCCACTTTTCTCCTCCCCACCAATAACCCTCCATGTGATCCCCATATCTTTGATTCTGTTCCTGTTCTATTTGTTTGATTAGTATGTTTTTTAGATTCAGTTGTTGATAGTCGTGAGTTTGTTGTCATTTTATGTTCATATTTTTGACCTTCTTTTTCTTAAATAAGTCCCTTTAACATTTCATATAATAATGGTTTGGTGATGATAAACTCCTTTAGCTTTACCTTGTCTGGGAAGCACTTTATCTGCCCTTCCATTCTAAATGATAGCTTTGCTGGATAGAGTATCTTGGTTGTAGGTCCTTGCTTTTCATCACTTTGAATACTTCTTGCCAGTCCCTTCTGGCCTGCAAAGCTTCTTTTGAGAAATCAGTTGATAGTCCTATGGAAACTCCTTTGTAGGTAACTCTCATCTCTTGCTGATTTTAAGATTCTCTCCTTATCTTTAACTTTTGGCATTTTAATTATGATGTGTCTTTGTGTGGTCCTGTTTGGGTCCAACTTGTTTGGGACTCTCTGTGCTTCCTAGACTTACATATCATGTCTATTTCCTTCACCAAAATTAGGGAAATTTTCTTTCATTATATTTTCAAATAAGTTTTCAATTTTTTGCTCTTCCTTTTCTCCTTCTAGAATCTCTGTGATTCAGATGTTGGTATGTTTGGAGATATACCAGAGTTTTCTTATTCTCTCCTTGTTTTTTTGAATTCTTGTTTCTTCATTCTGTACTGGTTGAATGTTTATTTCTTCCTTATGTTCCAAATCATTAATTTAAACCCTGGCTTCCTTCCCTTCATTGTTGGTTCCCTGTGGGCTTTTCTTTATTTCACATAGCTTTCATTTCTTCCTTTATGCATTTGCCATACTCAATGAGTCTCTGAGCATCATTATCACCAGTGATTGGCTGGTTGTCTCCATTTTATTTAGTTCTTTTTCTGGAGTTTTGTTCTGTTCTTTCTTTCCTCCCCATGTTTGTTTCTGTGTATTAGGTGGAGCTGCTTTGACTGTCTGTCTTGGTGCACCTGCTATGTTATAAGGGGCAGAGCCTGAGGTATTCACCAGGGTGGGGTAACCTGCTTCACTGCTTTATGGCACTGTATGTGGAGGAGGCGTCAGAGAGGAACAATACTGCTTGCGTGGCACTTACCCTGTTTCCAGTCACTTCACCCACTTCCCATGTGCAACTAGAGCCCCTCTTGCTGTTGCCCTGGTGGTGGTTCCCAGAGTGGGTGGATTTATATAGGTTCTAGGACCATAGGTCCCTTTAAATGGACACTCCTGAGAGACCAGCAGTTTCTTCCACTGCCCCAACCTCCACTGGATTTTACAGCCAGAAGTTATAAGGTTTTATTTCCTTGAGCACTTGGCTGTGAGGTCTGGCTTAGGGCTGGGATCGCTCACTCCCCAGGTACCCCTCCCAGTTTCTGTCCTCCACACGTGAATGTGGGACACCCATTCTGCAGGCTCCCACCATCACTGCCCCACCACGGCCACCACACTAAGCGAGTCTTCTCCACCCTGGCTCCCCATCTCCACCCCTCCTACCTGTCTGGATGAATATTTCTTCTTTAAATTCTTAGTTGTTGGACTTCCATACAGTTTGGTTTTCCGGCAGTTCTGGTTGTTTCCTGTTTTGAGGTTAGCTGTGATCCTTCTTATGGTTGTGCAAGGAGGCAAAGTGTGTCTACCTACACCTCCATCTCAGCCAGAAGGCCTCTCTCATCTTTTCATGTAAACCCAACCTTCTCAAACAAACAGTTCTCTGCAAGAATTTTTAAAACATGCAATACTGGCTGTTTAGTCAGGGCCACCGACTTCTTTTCCCTTAGATTGTTAAATGAAAAAATGAAACAGCCAACACAATGGCCGTCTGGTGTGAATAAATCAAAATTACACCTATTTTTTGTCAGATCAGCAAAAAAGTGTATTTTTTGGTGTGCTGCAGAATTTTAGTAATTATGTGTTCCATGGGATGGAAGAAGTGGGAAATTGCTGATCTAATCAATGGTATGTTTTCCAATTTTTTCAAATGACCCAGTATCTTTCTGTGGCATTTTTCCCCCTCCAGTGAAAAACCAAGCCCAGGACTACAAACTGCATTTGCTTGTCATGTCTTTTTAGTCTTCTTTAATCTGACACAGTTCTTCAGAATTCTATATTTTATGACATCAACATTTTTAAATACAGTTTTTTTAATGGACTTTCCATTAAAAATTCAGGTTATTTGTTTGCTGCCAGAATATTTCATAACTGACATTGTATCCTCAGAGTCCCACATCTGGAGGCACCTGGTGTCCATGTGCTCCTTAATTCTGATGCTAATTTTGATCATCCAGTCAAGGTGTTAGCTGATTTCTGTATACTATTTTTTTCCATCCAACTAATAGGCAATATGTGGGAGACATTGTATGTCCATACAGATATGTTGCTCCTCATCAAAATATCTGCCCCATCCGCCAGAGTTAGCATCCATCAATCATTCTTTGTGGTGGTTGCAAAATGATGTTGTTTCCCTCCACATGGACCTCCCCCTTTCCTCTTTTACTTATTTGCCCATTTATTATTGGTGCG
This sequence comes from Macrotus californicus, assembly GCA_007922815.1. NCBI lineage: Eukaryota > Metazoa > Chordata > Mammalia > Chiroptera > Phyllostomidae > Macrotus > Macrotus californicus. The sequence continues at coordinate 18,642 of VMDR010014018.1, read as the reverse complement.
AACTCATAGAATCCCAATTTCCCCAATGACTTATAATTCGTTCCTGTTTTTAAAGTTATTTTGGTGCTCAAATTGTCTGAATCAGCAGTGAGAGCCTCTTCAAGCTGGCTCCTATGTTTCTGTGATATGCCAAATCATTTCATCTTAGCACTTTTTAACTTTATGGCATAACTAGATGTTAAAGCTTATCTTAGGACTTCTGCTCCAGCATTTCCCCAAGGAGCTCTGATGCCTTTGAGTGGAGAATGGTGTTAGAAATGAAATTCTGGGTAGGTATGTTCTGGGTAGGGTGGCTTACAGGAATCTGCTTTTAGGCCCTTTGACTTATGGGCCAAAATGTCAGTTATCTTCTAGTGCATGAGTTTGAGGAATTAACTTGTGAAAATCAAATTATATAATATGGTTTTGTTTATTTCTTGAGAAGCTTCTGGAAGACACGTTCTGTAAGAGAGTTCTTGTATTGTTCAGAAGGGCCTTGTTAAAAACTGAAGTCACCCTTAACTTATGAAAAGAGGACTGTTTTGTCCCTCAGGGTATCCTGTCTCCCTGCACAAGTACTGGTAAATATTGTCAACTAAATGGATTCACCAAAAATTGTTATATGGAGTGCATAAGATGGTATTAAAGCATTTGCTATTATTTCCTAAAAGTAAGATGTGGGGAATATGATAAATTGAAATTGCTGCTCGTGGCCATTGATCTTGAGCTAGAGATTTGGTGAGGGAGTCAGTGGAATTATTGTCTCCAATTAAAATTTTCCATGTGTTAAACATTCTGTCATGCTTCAAGTGTGTTTTAAGTGAGTAATGCAGTTCCATTATATTGTGTGAGCAAGAGAAAATGAAAAACTAACCAACTACCAAACTGTTCCTGAACTAAAGACCTAGGAGGCAGAAAGTCTCAAACACCCATTCATCATGGCTGCCTCTAGTGAGTGAATGTGTGATCTAATTGGGAGTGAATTTTTTTTTCGGTGCAGCAGCTGTGACTTATGCAATTTAGAAATGTGAACTTGCAACTAGATCCAACCATCCACATCAGGACAGAAGGGATAATTTATTCAAAGAGAGATTTCACTATTTCTTAATTTATAATCTGGGTGGGCTGCAAACCCCATGTAAATGTGAGAAGTAGGAATATTTAAGGGATATCAAGAGTAGTGAAGTGTGTTTTTTTTCCTTTGGACCTCAGAAATCATTTTGAGTATGGGCCTGTTACATTAGTCAGCCAGTGATAAGGATCTGTTTAAGGCTGGTCTGAAGGTCAGGCTGGGTAAGAAGTAGCTCTGGGCTTTTGGACTTTTGGGTTAAGGTAGCCTCCTTTAAAGTAAGACTTGTGAGAAGAAAGGCTTTACTTTAGAGGTAGGATTTAAGTTAAGATCTGAAGGGTGAGCAGCATTCGGGTAGAAGGTAGAAAAGGGAGGCTTTGGGGCAAGGGTGGAAGATGGGGGCGGAGATACCGAAAGTAGAAATAGTGGTGAGGAATGAGGGCAAGAACTGATGTGGAGGCACATTCATGACTAAATGTGTAATAGGATGGGGAAGGGATGTGTTGGGATTTTGGGGGTGTCTTGATAATCAGGCAGGTATTTTACCTTTGCTACTTTGGGTAACACTCCTACCCAACCCCCAAAGAAGGATTTAGACCATTATTTAAAACAGAATTTTACCACTGGGACATAATGAACTTTTTCCAAAGGAACTTGAAAGGACAGAGAAAGGCATTATCAGCCATAAAGAAACTTGAATTACAAAAGCCATTTCTGAGATACTAATGAGATTGTGAAATGGCAGCACCTTTTGCTGATGGCCTAAAGCAAACAGGAACAGTTGCTCTTGCTGAGAGCAATAACTGCCAAAGGACAGAAAAGACAGCCAATAAATACTTGATTGAAGTCACCACATTTGACAACTGAGAAATGTGATTTAGAATTATGGTTTCTTTTTTCTCAATGTCACCTAAATCAATGCCAATAGTATTAGAATGGCAAAGTATAAAGTTAAAAAGCTCAGGGTATAAGGGAAGTATTAGGGAGATAGTTCAAGAAATCCAGGTTGCATTGTGGTAATCCCACAGAGCACTCAGAACGGACATGCCCAACACGTTCCTGTGACTCTTTCCTGTATCTGAAATGAACTGAAGAAAATCATTGCTTTACAGATTTCCTGTGTCTGGCTTAGATGCCTGGGATCATGGACCAGTGAATACAGATTTCCAGTGGAAGTCAGTAATGACACCTATGAAAATAAATAAGGAATGGAAACATGACTTGAAATGCATGTCATTTTGTGATCACACTAAAAAAAAAACTAACAACCTGGAAAGTTAATCTTTCTCATCTACGTCCTAATTAGCTTTTCCTATGTGTCAGTACTGTTAAACTGCTTAATTAAAAGTTTAACAATTTGTTTTACAACAAACTTTTTATTGTTTATATAGCACGTGAAAATGACATAATAAGCGTGCATGTTAAAGCACCAAGTCAGGAATTCATGGGCAGTGACAGTAACAGCTCTTAACAAAAACCCTGTGGCTAACAGATCATTGCAAAAGTGAACCAGAAAACACAATACGATGTAAGTAAACATGATATATTGAAAATGTATTATTGTAATGGAAACTGTCATACAAAGTGACCCAGTGGGAGTGTGTCCTGAGACAGGGGATCTCTGCGATTGCAGATATTGACACCAACACTGATGAAATCAGTGCTGATTTCAGAGGCAGTTTTGAAGAACATTCATGTGCAGAAACAACGCTTACAATGCGATGACATACGCCACCATCCCATACGTCACAATGAATTTGCAGAGTCCTTCCTTCTTTCCCTTCCTTCATCCTGACCTCCTTTCTTCCATCCCACTCCCAAAAGGACCACGCTCCTAAAAATCTTCCAGACTTTGGGTTCAGGGTTGCAGCCGTAACAAAACAGGACAGAGGAGTCTTGCCCTTGCATGCTGTTCGCCTTCATGGGGCTTGAAATCTGCTCTCACATTCCCCCACCTTCAGTGCCCCCAGTTTTCAGACAGGCTAAGCAGGCAGTTATAGTACAGTGCTAATAGGAATATTGCTGTCATTTATATAATTACCTAGGTCTTCAGGAGAAGCAAATATGGCTCAATGTGGTTGAAAATGTAGTCTGTAGAGTTCATAAAGGGAGTTATGGTTATTTTCAGGAGCCATAGACAACGATGGTGCTGGTTTTAATGACTAATTTAAGCACAAATTTAAGGTTCATAAAAATTTGTGCCTGCACAGATTAAACACTGCCTTCATTTTTATTATCCTTGGGATGACTTGTTATTTTGTATATGGACTGAATGGGTGTTGAAGGAAGATGGGTGTGGGTAGAGAATGTCTTTAAGTTGTTGAGCAAGAACGACAGCAAATGCAAGAAAATCATTAATGTGGGAGGGTATGCAGAGATGACAATCAGGGTTTAAGTGAGCTGTGGCTGATGAAGCTTGGTCTCTTGCGTTAGAAAAATACTGAAGGCATTTTCCCAATTCAGGTCTTCCCATACTGGCCACTAGGGGGAACTGTTGACCCAGGGTAGTTTAGTTGTCGACCAGAAGTCTATGTCCTTGGGGAAGACTAGCAAGTTCATGGTTGTTGGAGAAAGACTGCTTTTGGCTATTCAGTGTTCATAAATTTGCTTTTCATAAGTCAGGGAATTTCTACCTGAAAATAATATTTGAACTCTTATGGAATTTACTCCAATTACTTTGAAGACATGAAATATGTCTTCCCCATGTTTCAGTCCCTCTCTACGTAGGTTCTAGGCACTTAGTCATTGCTGGATGGATGGAAGAATTTGAAAGTTCCCAGTAAATTGCAAATTACTTGGAAATCATCCTTTGATGATCCAGTAAGAAGAGAAACTTATGGTCTTTTTTTTTTATTGAGAAAATTTTTATAGAATTTGTGATTGATATGAGACTTAGGTAGTCTAACTGCTTTATTGATGCTCCTACAAAAATGAACCTACCCCTTTGGGTTTTATTTAAAATTTCTAAAGTTAATGCACTTTTTTATGGATGCATATGAAGCTACACTAGAAGAATCTGATCATTTGTTCTGAGAATCGGAATTTTTAATAAAGTGATGTACTGACAAAATTGAGGGCCTGCATCTTTAAAGCCTCTGTAAAGCCTCTGAGGCACATCTCACCCGGTATTTAATGCTCTCAAGGGTGTGCAAGGTGGGTGTGCTCAGTATTTGCTGCCTTAGAGGAAGCAGATAGTGTAACACGTAAGTGTGTGCGCTGTGGAGCCAGAGTCCCGTCTCCAGATAGAGTGTGTTCCAGCCCAAATTCTAGCTCTACCAGGGTTCCTATTAAGTGGCTTATTGTTTAGTGCACTTGTTCCCTCATCTGTGAGATGGAACTAATAATAGTATCTTCCTCCCTCAAAGGATTGATGTGCAGATGAAATATGATAATTCATGAAAAGTGCTTAGAACTACTGAGTACTTTTATTATTTATGGTGTTATTGACTTCTTTTTCTCCATGTATGTAATTTTATTTAGAAAGTGAACTCAATAAAATGGCACAACTTAGTTTACGTTAGAAGGAAGTTCCTTTGGAACCCTAAGTACTTCGTGTGTAACTGTTCAGTACGACAGTGTGGTTTCTCTCACATTGAGCCAGATGGCGTTCTCTAGCTACAGAATAAAGAATCCCTTAGCTGTGTGTCATTTTGGTGGCTATCACAGACATTACTTTAAAATGAAGGTAACAAGGACTTTAAAAAATTGGTATATGGCAAGTGTACAGAATTTTTACTAGGTTGTAAGAGAATCATGTTTGCATCTAGGTATTTTTTAAGGATGCATTGCAGTAACTACTTGTAAGGGTTTATTTTGACAAAGGTTACTTTAGAAAGTAAGCAAATAAAAGCAAAAACAGAAAAAAAACCCTGTAAGTTTAATTATAAATGTGCCCATCATTCTCTTGATACTCAACTTAGATTTAAGTCCTCAGTGTACTCTGTATTGTGACTTTTTATTTTATTCATGTTTAATTATTTGAAAGTATTTTTTAAAAATTCTAAATGTACTTCCTAATGGGTCACATGCAATTTGGTGATTTGCAGAGAGAAATCACTTTGCTCATAAGTATTTATTGAACCAAGAGAAATTGCAGTGAACAAAACTTACACAAAAATCCCTGCCATCATGGAACATTTTTTAAAAATATTTTTATTTCCTTTTTGTTAGAGAGAGGGGAAGAGAGGGAGAGGAACACTGATGTGAGAAAGAAACGTCCACCGGTGGCCTCCTGCATGCGCCCTGACGGGGACTGAACCCGCAACTGAGGCATGTGTCCTGGCTTGGAATCAAACTGGACACCTTTCACTTTGTGGGATGATACCCAACCAACTGAGCCACACCAGTCAGGGCACCATGGAACTTAATTGGGAGGGAAGGCAGGTAATAAACACATAGGTAAACTTTGATGGTCAGGTGGTAGCAAGTACTCTGGGGAAAAATAAAGCAAGGGAGTATGTGGGAAAGCTTGTAATTTTAAATAGGATGTCCAGAGAAGACTGCACAGAAGAATGTGGCTTTGAGCATAGACTTGGTAGCCACGAGGGAGCGAGCCTGTGGCTCCAGGGCGAAGTGTATTTTAGGTCAGGGAACTCGGCTGCTGTGGGTGGAACAGAATGAACAAAGGGACAGCAGTAGGAAGGAGGTCAGAAACATAAGCAACGTTTTATGGGGCCTTCTAGGCTGCTGTAAAATGGACTTAATGAATGGGAAACTGTTGGATATTTTTTAGCAGAATAACATGATTTGGCTTCCATTTTAAGAGTTGCTCCATCAGCTGTCCTGAGACAAGACAGTAGGGAGCAGCAGGAGACCAGCTGAGAGGCTCCGGCATTCTGAGCTGATGGTGGATCAGGTCGCCCTCCAACTAGGGTGGCTGGTCTGGAGATACTGACGGGTGGTTGGAGTCCCGATTTACTTCGGAGGCAGAGTCAACAGGATTTGCTACACGGCTTGGACGTCCAGTTACAGTCACCAGTCTTTGGGTCTGAGTAACTTGAATGACGGAATCACCGTGAACGGACTTGTGGGAAGACTGTCAGAGTGTCCACTTCAGGACCTTCGTAGGGCAAGAGGTCAGCTGTTTTGTTTCAGATGTGTTGAGTTTGAGTGGAAAGGGGCAGGTTTCTACATATATCCCATAGCACATGTGTGTTATCCTTAAAGGTATAAAAAATAAAGGAAAATTAGATATGGTGTGCTCCAATTTGAGAAATAGATGCATTTTACACGTGGAATTGTTTCAAGGTATACTTGATTGCAAGTATTTAGGGCCTTGTGTCTCTGGCTTGCTTCCTTATGTCATTTTTCCATTTAATATTCCCTGTTCTATAATTAAAGAGTGTATTTTATTTCGTTGGTTTGGTTTTCAGGCAAGTGTACCCAAGCCTTCCATTACATAACTATATTTCAGAGATTCATCTTTCAAATATAACCTGTATTGAGTAGCTATTGCAAAATGGTGCTACAATTGCTCAATTATATTTGGAATTCTACTTCAAAATCTAACTTCTACGCCGCACAGGAAAATTAGTCCTGAATGGAGTTTTCAGTTTTTAGACATTGACTTTCATTCACCCTCTGATTTGGCACGTTGTACATCGATACTCCTAAAGAGCCAACAGCTTTTCCTGTGCCAGATTCAGTCTCCTACCCGTCAGGAGACTAATGATGTGGACTAACGGGAGGGCATGGGGGCTCTGCCTGCCGGGGACGGCACTGGGGGAGGAGGCGGGGCCCTCACTGTCCTCTGCCTCCCACCCCAGGACTGCCCGGCACTGTGACTCACTTCACTTCCCAGGCCAAGGGAGGCCAGGGCTTGCAGAAATTGTTACTAAGCATTTGATACCTTTATATTTCTCGGAAAACAGGTATTACGTATTAAAAATCTACTTACTCCCAGTGTAAGTGAAACATTTGCTGTATTTGCTAAGGAGAGATATTCTTTAATTATATAGTATCATTTTAGGAGAATCTTTGCCACCAAATTTCTTTGTTTTCCATATCAGGATTAGTTACAAATTCTCTTGGGAATTATGGGTTATGGCTGTATTTTTAAAAATTTTTATGGACATGGAATCATGTCACTTCTGATCATGGCTACTGAAAAGCTTAGTCAAATTTGTTGTCTAGCAAAAGTAAAATGCTTTTCCTTTGCCTTAATTTTCTCATGCACTTATTTTTATTTTATTTTTAAATTGTGGTAAAGAGCATGTAACACCAAATTTACCATCTTAACTATTTCTGAGTGCACAGTTCAGTTGTGTTAACTGTTGCACACGATTGTGTGACAGATCGCTAGAGCTTTCCTGTCTGGCAGAATGCAGTCTCTCCCTATTGAACAACAGCTTCCCATTTTCTGCCCCCACTCACCATTTATTTTTTAAAAATTACTTTAAAAATCCAACACATACAAAGAGCATTAAGCTGTCAAGTTATACCAATTTGATGACTGTCAGAAAATAGCAGTTTCGTGTTCCCTGTGTGTCTTCCTCTACTTGTCTTTATCGGAGGAGATGGTGACATTCAACTCTTTTTTGCTGCCTCCCAGCAAATCATATCACAATTCTTATCTAAATCAGTAGTGTGTATTTTCACGATGAAGGCTGTGTAATTAGTATTCACTATCTAGCAAAATGATCTACTATGCTAAGTTGCCATTCTTGTATGATTTTTTGTATCAACTTGAGTTAATAATGAACATTTGTTACCTATGTGTTTACTTTTCTAAGGTCCCTACTTCTTTTCTCCCCTCCAAATGTGCCGACAGTATTTTCAATAATGAAATGATTCGGGGCCCTCACAGCTCCCACTTTTCCAGCTCCACCATAGATGGCTTATTCCTTAGGCCTGAAGGGTCTCCATTATCCTGGGACTTCCTTCAGTGCTTCATCATGTTGGAAGGCATGGCTTGTGCTTTCTTGCTTTGTGGGATACTCACTTAGGAGCTTCCTAAGGGAAGGGATATTGGAGGCTAAGTTCTTGTTCCTTTCATGGCTGAAGCTGACATTTTTTCTATTCTCACGCTCTAATGATAGTTTGGCTGGGTATAGGATTTTATGTTGGAAATATTTTTTCCCCATAGAATTTAAAAATCATTGCTCTGTATTGTCCTCTAGATTCCATTTTTACGTTTGGGGACTCTTTGCCATTTAATTGCTTATGTGATGAATCTGGAGACTTCTGTTTTGTCTGGGAAATTTTCTGGTTTTATTACTTTGCTAATCACCTCTTTTTAATTTTCCCTATACTTTCTGGAATTCTTGTTAGTCAGACTTTGGGTCTCCTGGTTTATGGAATTGGTATTCTGAATTTTTTATTTGTTCTGAATGTTTTATTTGGGTTTTTATCCTTTGATTTTTTGTTTCTATTTTCCAAGAGATTTCTTTGACTTAGTTTTCCAACTCCTGGCTTTACATTTTTATTTGCTAATTATATTTTTGATGTCAAAGATCTTTGGCTTGGTCATTGATTATATTTTTTACATAGCTCCCTGTTCTTATTTTACATATGTGATATCTTCTTTCTCTGACAATATTAATTATAGGTTCGATTTATTTTGTCTATGTTTAAATTATTTTCTAAGGAATATTAAATATATTTTTTAAATATAAGTTTCTCTAAAGTATTCTTCTGTTCTGTATAGTGTCTGTGTTACATTCAGACCCTTTTTTCCTATTTATATTTGTATGCTGCTATTATATGTAGGAGGGCATTTTTTTAAGTGTTTCTTATTGATTATGCTATTGCAGTTTTCCCAGTTTTCCCCCTTTTATCCTCCCTCCTCCCTGCCCCCACAACCTTCCAGTATTCTCCCCCCTGCACATCCATGGGTTGTACATATAAGTTCTTTGAGTCCTCTGTTTCCTATCCCATTTTTTATCTCTCCCCATCTATTTTATGCCTACCAATTACGCTTCTTCTTCCCTGTACCTTTCCCCCCCATTCCTCCTTTCCCCCTCCCCACTGAAATCCCTCCATGTGATGTCCATTTCTCTGACTCTGTTCCTGTTCTAGTTTGCTTTTTTGTTTTCATTGTTTTTCTTTTCTTTTAGGTTCATTTGTTGATAGTTGTGAGTTTGTTCTCATCTTATTGTTCATATTTTTGATCTTCTTTTTCTTAGATAAGTCCCTTTAACATTTCATATAATAGTGGCTTAGTGATAGTGGCTTGGCTTGGGGAAGCCATTCTTGAATGTGCAGTTATCATTCCCAAGAGTGAGTCCTGACGTGCTGATGAACACCCTCCGTGTATGAACTCATTGGCAGATTGGTTTGTTTGTATAGTGATGAAATGGCAGCCCTTCATCAGGGGTCTCACAAATGTCCAGTATGTGAAACCTTTTTTCTTAGAGAGGTTTAATCATTCCAGAGAAGGCTCTTCTAACCTCTCGTTTGGAGAAATTAGGCCCCAGTGTGTGGGAGCAGATTGAAGGAGTAGATCTGAGGGTCCTAGTGTTTCTCAGTTTGTCCATTTTCACTCAAGGCCCTCTGTGTTCCTCCCTGATTCTGAGTCCACTGTGGATAACTGGTCCTCAAGCTCTATAGGTCAGTTTCTCCAGAGAATAACCTGGTGCACTGGGTAGGGCTGGAGGCCTGGGGAGGCTTCACCCAGCTTTACTGTTTTCTGTTCGGCTGCACATTGTCTCTGTCCTCGGTTTACCTGGCCTCCCTGAGTTTTGTGCATGAATTGGTTTCCATCTCATTGGCCTCTTCCTGACAGGCCCTTGTCCAGCAGCTCTCTCTGCTGTAACTTTCCTTTTGTCCTCATGTGTTTATATCCTTTTTATTCTCTTACTAACCCGTGTTGAGAGGGAGAGGAGAGAAAAATCTGAGAGGTTAATCTGCCGTGTGTAACAACAAATGCCCCATCCAACTATTTGAATTTTTATTTTGTCTTGCTAGCTTGTAAATATTTTACTACCCACCTTAAAAATCATTTCTGAAATAAGACTGGGTGTAAATGTTTGAAAAGCTCCCGGTGAAGGATGGTGCTGTGTGTGGGCATAAAAACGCAACATGGAACACAGAATTGAACGTCAATGAAATCTTAATGCAGTTATAGAGTGAAGAGGATTCAGTGGGATTAAAGGCAACCTTTGCATTTTTAGATCTCTGGAGTATATAATCACCATTCTTCTACCCAGGTTAGCCCTCACCCCCAAAAGGAAAGGAAAAAATCCCAAAGAATACTAGAGTACGCCCTCAGGCACATTTTCTACCTCTTTTTCAATGCTTCATGTGGGCTTTAGAGATGGGGGCTTCCTGAAAAAGATAGCTGTGTGATTCTTGTTGACCATATGGATTATAGATTATATTACTATAGTAGATTTAAAAATAAAAAGAGTTCAAATTGTATAGTTTCTAGGTTTGACCTGTGTGTAATTTTCTGACAGGATTAGTTTATGAAGGTTCACAATGATGAGTAACTACCCTGTTAATTTTCAAAGATAAGTTTAATCTTTAGTGGTTATGTGACTTCACTTTAGACAGACAAGTGAAAATGTACTACAACCGTTTTATATTTGTGCTTGCTCTAAAAGGAAAACAGGTTATCTACTAATTTAGAGTCTAATCAATAATAAACCTCACATTGTAAGATATATAAATTTCAAATCACTATGTTGTATACCTAAAACTAACATGATATTATAGGACAATTACACTTAATTTAAAAAAGGGATAAACAGCTCTTCCTCATACTTGTTTTCTCTGCATTGTATAGATTTAGCACATTTTGTACACATCTTATAAAGTGCATTTATATAAAAGCAGTTTCCTTGCTGGAGTATATTTCTTATATTGCTCTATAGATATAAAAAACTTTATTTGAAGGATAATTAGTTTCTTAGCACATCATAATTGGTTTTTCCTTCTCACTGCTTAGTGCCTCAGCAGAAGCTCCATGTTTGGCCAGAATTATTTTTGTTTTTAATTTTAAAAAAATGTTTTGGATTGAACACTTATACAGTGTTTACTGTGCAGGGCTTTGTTCCAAGTCCTCTACAGGTATCAACTAGATTAATTCTCAACAATTGTCTGATGTTGGCACTGTTATTATTCCGATTTTCTCAGAGGAAGGAACTTGCTGGAATAGCTGGTGAATAGCAGAGTCACGATGTGAGCCCAGGAAGTCTAGCTTCTGAGTTCCTGACCTTGACCCAGAGTAGTTACTTATACCAGAATGATCACTCTGGGTCAGCATAAAGCAGGTATAGCTTCTTCAGTCTTCATCTAAACCGTGACAGACATTAAAGGGCTGGTGGAGTAACCCTAAGATTCCAAATGAAGTAAAAGTCTACAAAACAAAAACAAAAAACTGTTTACTGTCTTGATGCTAGTACAATAACAATTTAATTTAATAATCCTAAACAAGGAAAACATGAATCTGTCTAAATTGTCTATGCATATATCCCTCTCTGAAGGTAGGAGAATAAAGCAGATAACACCCAGCAGTTCTGCTGTGAATTCGGCTAGCGCTGATGGAGACAGAGCTCCCTGTTGCAATATTGAGCCCCTTTGGCTATTGTAAAAGGAGACAAAGACCACTTTGGTATGATAGTAATCTGGGAGATTTTATTATCCTTTCATAGACAATGAACTACACAGAAAGTAGGCGGTGTAACAAAATTGTCTCCGAGGAATGGATTATTGACCAAAACCCAGTGGATTCCTCCAGCACAGGTTACAGCCTTGCTCTCTCTGTAACCATCCACACTGATTGGCAAAGGATAGATTGGAGGGTGCATTTGCAGAAGTGGTAAAATACATCTGTATGTTGTCACATTGGAATATCTGTATTTTCTCTTTATGAGGACCTAAAATGTGCACATACGCAGTAGACTTTGATAGACAGTGTGATGTTGGGGTCCTTCCCACACTTGTAGGTCAGCAGATAAATGTCAGAATTACCCAGATCTTACATAAATTTGGTGGAAAATGGAAAAGTCTTCTAGGCAAGGTGGAGTGTCATTATCTGGTTCCTGTGTTTAAAGATAAGAGTGTGTTGGATGGAGAACCCCGCACAATTTAATCCCAGAGCTGCGAGAGCTACCAGTCCCCACGGCTCAGTTGGAAAAAGAGAATCTCCCTGTTTGCCTCTGAAGCCGGCATAGCACCCACCATGTGTTGTGTTGAAGGGAGACTAACGTAATTGTGAAAAATAGTGCCACGACGATACTCATAAAAGCCAGAATATGAGGGATAGTATGGAGTTAAAGTTTCTTATAATAAACACTCTAGGTACTTTTAGGCAAATAATGCTTTCTGCTTCTCATGAATTCAGACCCCTGGGAGGTTTGGAGCAGAAGGAATAATTTGGCCTACAGTGTAACTCTGGCTTGAGTCCTGGCTCCACCACCTCCGTGATCTTGGACATGCTGTTCAAGCTCTCTAAGTTTCATTTTACTCATATGTGAAATGTGAATAATAATAGTACCCACCTCCTGGGATAATCACAATAGGATTAAATGAGATAAAGTGGACAAGCATGTAGTACAGTGACTGGCGCAGTGAAACACTCAGTACATTGTAACATTAATAGTGTTAGTTGCACCTATGTTCTTCACCATCATCATCAGCTGCAGCATCTCCCTCTCCTTCACATACTCATCCTGTTGATTTCATGTGCTACTTCTTGAATTTCTGCTCTATTTCTGTCACCTCAGTTTTAGTTTTCACCTTTTGCTCATGCTATGACTACAGTAGTGTCCTGTTTGGCTTCTGTGGCTCATTCTATACCTCTGCAATCCATCCTCAAAATCCTTACTAGTGATCTTTTTAACCCACAAATGTGACCCTGCCCCTCACTGCTAAATCCCTTTCAATACTGCTTGTAGCCTTCAGGGCACAGATGATCCTTCTCCTGGTTGCAAGAAGAGATTCTCTCTGCAGGTTTAAGCCCCAGGTGGTTATTTTTAGCTCTTCCAGACTACCATTCCCAGTGTAGGAGAAAGGAACAGCGGTTGACCATTCCCAGTCTTGGAGAAAGGAACTACGATGTGCTTCCTTGCTATATCTTAGATCATAAAGTCAACCACTTAGTACTCCTCGTTGCTACATTGGCTTGCTTATGAAGAAGAAATAATGATCTTGAAACCTCCTACACACGATCATACGGCTCTTTATTTAGTCAATAAGTATTTATAGAATACTGTGCATGAATTTAACAAATGAGACTGGACTTGTTCTTTCTGAATCTCAGGCTGATGCCCTGTTTATTCATTTTTATCTTATTTTGACTCCACCAGCATTTCTATACATCTGTTTTGACAATATAGGAGATTTGTGAAGAAGGATTGTAGTCAGAATTGGCGTCCCAGAAGTATCTGGGTCTCCCTTGGGAGACGCCACCATCAAGAGGGGTCTCTACATGAACAGGATTACTTTATATTTTCTTTATTTCAGCTGTGTGCACTCTAAAGTTATAGATCTGACATCTTCGTAGACATAAACCCAGGTTTCATTTTCTACCTTACAGCATTGTCTTGTGTTTTTCAATATATTTTGCATAGAGGTCACTGCACTGTTGTGATGAGAAAGAAAAACTGCTTTAAAGTCAAGGCATTGCTTCTGTCACGTTAGAAAAAGTTCTCCCCAGAGACAAACATTTTGCCAGCAGGGTTCTGTAGCTGGTGGGGTGTGTTCGGAAAAGGTGCGTCAGAATGAAGCCCGGGAACGAAAAGGTAGTTCACTTAGCCTGTGTGGGAAATTCCAGAATTCTGTTTCATGCTCTTATAAGAAATATTTTAGGTTTTATACATATTTGCTTTTTTTCTGTTTTGAAATGGTTGCTCTGTGTATTCTTCCTAAAGGTATTAAAAATGTGATGACTTCCATGGAATGTAAATATTAAGTTGATGTCTAAAGGTCGTTTTGAAATTTTAAACACCTTCTCTCCTTCATACTTAAATATTTATCGAGCAGGAATTGTAAAGTCATGAGAGCTGGTGGTGAGTCCTGGAACAGACCCTAGCTTGTGGTGCCTACACTGATGTGGAGGACACGGGCCAGGATTGGCCCCACTGTGTAAGTGTTCCCCCCGGACAGCATCTCCAGGGGTGTCCCCCTTCTCTTGTAACTCGAGTCTTTGTGACGAATAACTTGTGCAGGTACCTTCTTCTAGCTTTCCCCGCAACACCGTGTGCTCATGGTTGTGTTGTTGGGAACTATCAGGAAAGGCTTCTAAGGGAAGTGGATCAGAGGAGCAGAGATTGAGCTAGTTTGTGCTAAATCATAACTGTGCCATGTGGCTTCTTTGTCCCTACAGTCAGTTCAATGGCTGTCTCAGCCGCATATGAAGACGTGCCTGTGAGAGAGCATCCACTTGGTCATTGACTTTGGGGCTTCTGCTTTTTCATTCTTTTAATGTGTGTATATTTTTAGAGAGAGGGGAAGGCAGGGTGAAAGAAGAGAGAAACATCGATGTGCAAGAGAAACATCCGTCAGTTTGTCTTGCGTACTCGCTGATGGAGACTGAACCCGCACCACAGACATGTGCCCTGACCAGAAATCGAACTGGCCACCTTTTGTTTGCAGGATAATGCCCAACCAACTGAGCCATGCTGGCCAGGGCTGCTTTTTTCATTCTTCTTAATGATTCCCTTTTGAGATCTTCTGACTTGATGTTAATCACAAACCTGGTTTCTGAGCAGAGGGGAGTTGTTTAGCTGGCTCTGATACCATACCATTGTTCATTTATTGAAGTTATTTTGCTCCATTTAAAATTTTGACTTACATCCCTGACTGGTGTGGCTTAGTTGGTTGGAATCATCCTGCAAAGTGAAGGGGCACTGGTTTGATTCCCGGTCAGGACACATGCCTGGGTTGCAGGTTCAGTCCCTGGTTGGGGTATGTCCAAGATGCAACCAACTGATGTTTCTCTCTCACACAGATGTTTTTCTCCCTTTCTTTCTCCCTCCCTTCCCCTCTCTCTAAAAAATCAGTAAAATCTTTAAAATAATAAAAATGGACTTATAACATAAGGATGCTAATGTAAGAAATATCTTGGAGGGAAGATCAAGTGTGTCATTGGAATTAAGTGATTTGCATAAAGAGATTAAAGCAGATGGAGGTGAGTCACATAAATTAAAGGGATAGTCCGCACTGAAGTGGATACCTAAGGGGTGGAAAGGAAGCCAGAATGGATCACTGTCATCAGGATCTGCTTCGGGGTGGAGTTGTTCTCTTCATTTTTGCACCTTAGTGCTTGGACATGTTGTAAGGGTTTGGTGTATGTCTTTTGAAGCAGTCAAAGACGGAGTAACTGTCAAATGGGGTGTTGAGAGGAAGCTCTCAGGTGAGAGGGAAGGTAATGATTACATCATACATACTAAGGATACTGAGAAAGCCAAGAGGGTTAGAAGGCAAACAATGATGTTTTAACAAACCAACAAAAATCAACCATTTAACATTAATGGAAAGGCCTTTAATTAAAAAGGAAACAGTATTCTATATTAAACTTCTTTATATAAGTAAATACTAAATATTAAAATCAGACCCACTGTTTGAACCTGAAAAATACAGGACTTTTTATATGTCCCTTGTTTCGACTAACAACTCTCTCTTGTTTTAAGTGGAAGCTTATACTGGATAAACTAGACTGTTTCAGTATCTGAATGATCAGATGCCAATTTTTTACTAATTAAAAAAATTACTGAAAACTCCTGTTGAATATTTTCCTATGCAATGTGATATTAATATTTAGTATTATAAGTGAGTTAACTGATTCACTGTGCATACACTAGATGTGTGCATTAATTAACAACTGTCATGTAAGTGTTCTTGAATTAAAGACCCAATTGATCAAAAGTTGAAAATATTCAAATAGGAACCTGCTGAGAAAATGTTTCATTTGGGAAACTAGCTAAAGATTTTTGAGCAGGAAACTGTGAATACCTTTTAGGTATGAATGGTAAGGGGTGAGATAATCATTTAAGACTTACATGGCATGTCTTATTTCTATGCAGAACTTGAGCAGCTGAGCTGCTACTTAACTAAGAACAGACATGATTACGTGAGTTATGTAATCTTATGTGACAAGAGTAATTTTTTCCAAATGAAATTCTTATTGCTGTTTCCTTGCACATGCTTCAAGATAAACCCCAAATTCAGAAGGCACACAAAACCCTCCCTGGTTGCCCATTGTCTGCTTTCTGCCTTATTCCAAGCCTTACCTCTGGACCTGTCCTGCTTCTTTCTCCCCTACCTTTCCTCAGATCTTTTGTAGGGAACTACTTATACTCCCCAAAAGATGTTCTGCTATTTCCTACCTCTTTATCGTACCCATGCTGCTATTTTTGTCTAAAAGTCCCCTAGCTAGCATTATGAGGCTCTAAAAATATAACTTGAAAAGTCTTTAATGGTTCCTGTTGGTATTATACCATATGCATTATAGTAATAAACAATTGAAATATCTATTCTCTACCCCAGTTAGCAAAGAGTAACAGTATAGAAATGATTCATTCATGTATTCATTCAACAACTATTTATTGAGCACTTATTATTTGCCAGGCACTATTCTTGGCCCTGGAGATGTAAGAGTGAGCAAGATAGACATTTCTGCCACCATAGAACTTTTACTTTAGTGGGGTTGAAAGACAGGTAGTAAATAGAAATATAATGTAATGGTCAAGAAGAAGTGCCAGGAAGGCAAACCAAAGAAAGGAAAGGGGAAAGAGAGACATAGGGGAAGTGTTGATAGAATTGTCAGGGAAACTATTTCCAAGAAGGTGTTGTTTGAGTGTAGATCTCAGAGAAGGGATGGAGCAAACTGTGGGAATATGTGGAGGGAGAGGGTACAACAGCCTTGAGATAGAGAGGAGCTTACCCTTGGCCGGATAGCTCAGTTGGTTAGAGCATCATATCCATACACCAAGGTTGTGGGTTTGATCCCCAGTCAAGACACACAACAAGAATCAACCAATGAAAAATAAACAGACCAACAAATCTCTCTCTCAAATCCATCAGTAAATAAAAAATTAAAAGAAAAATCACTGAACTAGAGGGACTTCATGTTCTTAAGAACCAGGGAGGAGCTCAGGGTGGCTGGAGGACAGTGAACAGGGGACTTGTGAGAAGATCATGGTTAGACTGTAGCATTTCATTCTAAGTCAGAAACTTGCAGATTTTGAACAGGACAGTGATGGTTTTTAAAACTCTGGCTGATGTGTATAGACTAGGGCAGTGAGAGGAATAGGAAAGTAGCATCAGAAAGACAAGTCAGGAGGTCATTTTGATCATCGTGGCTACTTGGACTGGAATGGAAGTCATGGAGGTCTAAGAAGTGGTTGGATTTGAAATATGTTCTGAAAGTAGTGAAGACAACCACCTGTTGGATTGGATGTAGGGGATCACAGAGAACAATCAAGGATCCTCAAGTTTTTGACTGGAGAAATCAAGTATCTTAATAGAAGGGCCATTTATTGAGATGGGGAATACTGGGGGGAGTGGGAGGTGAGCAGCATTGGGAGGGTATGGAGTCAGGAATTTGGTTTTGGACTTGTTAAATGTGAGATTCGTATTCTGTATGTGAAAGGAATTGTCATAAAAGTAGCTGGATATATGAATCTGGGGATAAGGGAAAGGTAGGGCCTGGAGATACAAGTTTGGGGACACTCAGTGCATTGATGGCATTAAAACCATGACATTTAAGATCTACTAAGGAGAGATGAAAAGAGGTCCAAGGTTCCAGTCCTGGGACACCTCCATCTTTAGAGTTTGGGAAGAAGAGAAACTTCCAGCAAAAGAGACTGAGAAGACAGAGGTCGGACTTCCGGCCAAGATGGAGGCGTAGGTAGACACACTGTGCCTCCTCGCACAACCAAAAGAAGGACAACAACAAATTTTAAAATAAAAAACAACCAGAACTGACCGAAAATCGAACCGTATGGAAGTCCGACAACCAAGAAACTAAGAAACATACATCCAGACTGGTAGGAGGGGCGGAGAGGACTCAAGCGGTGGGGCGGTGGCTGGCAGATCCGGGAAAGGCGAGGCTGGCCGGGAGAGGTGGCGGCTGCGGACCGAGCGTCCCACTCCCTCGTGAGGATAAACCGGGAGGAACAACTGGGGAGTGAGACAGACCCCACAACCCAGAGCTCTGGCTTGGGGAGGTGAAGCCTCAAAGCCTCTGATTGAAAACTCCTGTGGGGGTTGAGGCGGCGGCAGCGGGAGAAACTCCCGGCCTCACAGGAGAGCTCGTTGGAGAGACCCACAGGGTCCTGGAGCGAACACAGCCCTCCCACCGGGGATCGGCACCGGAGCCAGCACCAGAGGGGCCCCATTGGACTGTGGGTAGTGCGAAAGTGACTGGTAACCGGCAGGGAGCCGAGCGGCCGCCATTGTTCCCTCTCGGACCCCTCCCCCACAAACAGTGTCACAACGCAGCGACGTGGCCGCCCTGCCTTGGTGAACACCTAAGGCTCCGCCCCTTACTACGTAACAGGCGCACCAAGACAACAAAAATGGCCCAAATGAAAGAACAGATCAAAGCTCCAGAAAAAATACAACTAAGTGATGAAGAGATAGCCAACCTATCAGATGCACAGTTCAAAACACTGGTAATCAGGATGCTCACAGACTTGGTTGAATTTGGT
>VMDR010014017.1:0-24140 GCA_007922815.1 Macrotus californicus | reverse complement strand
TGTTTCAGTCAACACTATAACTTTCTTTCATATTACTTAGGTTAAAAGTCTTAAGAGTAGCCCATAATCTATTTCCGGTGTTATATTTGCTCATGATTCAGAATTGGATAATCCTGTTAGGGTTTTTGTTTTTTTTTCTGTGTGGGAACTTTTCTTTTTCACTTTGTCCTAAGGGGAGGAATCTGTTTACATAGTAAAGCTACAGGAGGGGCTCTGGTGCAACACTAAGTAGCTTAGGACAGATAAAGTAACTGTTTCTGTGTAAGCTAGTTTATAAAGGCCAAATTCTGGCATATCAAAGTCCACGTGTTTCATATAAAAATTGTGTAGTTAACATCAATATTGAGTAAATTTGTTATGTCTAATTCTAGTTTCCATTTTTACTGAAATGTGAATTCACGTTTACAAATCATGAGATAGCTTAAAGCACTTAAAATGAGGCTTAAATAGTATAAAGCACTGTCTTGCTACAGTTCATTGTATTCAGATTCTAGGAAAAATAAATGGTACTAGAAGTTGAAAAAAACCATATTTTCCTAAACCCACTGACACGTATCATGCACTCACTCGCTCCCCCTCTTACACTTTTTACTGTCACGTAAACACAGACCTCACTCTCCAGTTTTCAGTGAAACCGAGACAAAACAATAGTTGCTGGTACACTTTAAACAGAAAGGTACTTTGCTAAATATTAATGCATTTTTTTAAAAGTGTGTTCCATGGCACAATAGGCCTGCATAAGACAGCTATAAAAAAATGACTCCAGACCTAAATAATTTTAGTAAATGCAGGAAGCTATATTCATTTCCCACTGCTTTGGAGAGTCACAATGTCTATGAAAATATTAAAGGTTCTGAGAAGTCTTGAAAAATACTGTTTTACTTTAAATCAATATTTGCTATTTATCTATAGAGGAATACATTCCCCCACACCAATCCCATTTTATGGGAGATTGCTGGTGAATAAATACCTGTTAACATCTTATGAAAAAATGTTTGCTCCCCAGACTACATTTTGGAAAACCGGCATTAGTATATTCTCACATTTAAAAATGCACAGAGAATTTAAACTAAGTTTTACTAATATATTTACTATGCTTTGCATATCTAGTAACACATAAAATGGTGTTTTCTTTCCTAGAAAAGTGGGATTAATCTGAAATGTCAAATTCTTAAACTAAAAAGAAACATTGGTTCTGACTATCAAATATGGTTTCAAACAGTACATACCTGTATTTTGCTTTTTCATGAACCCAGACATACTCAGGGTTTTTCAAACTCAAGCGTGCAAGATCCTTTACAGATTTGGTTTGTGTTGCCGAGAAAAGCAAAGTCTGACGTTTCTTGGGAAGATTTTCAATAATAGCATTCATGGTATCAGCAAAGCCCATATCCAAGATTCTATCTGCTTCATCAAGAACTAAAAAGGAAAAAGGCACGTTGAATTACATTTAAAACAGACATTAGGCTAAAAGCAATGTGGTATTCTGGATTGAACCCTAGAATAGAAAGAGAACAATAATGGAAAGAAAAACTGGTAAAATCCGACTAAAGTCTGCAATTTATATTATGTACATCTCTTAGTTACACTACAGGAAATTGGGGGAAGGGTATAGAGGGACTCTGTATGATCACTGCAACTTTTCTATAAATGACTTTTCTAGAATGATTCCAAAATAAAAGCTATTTTAAAGAATACACACTAGGAGCCCTGGCTGGGTAGCTCAGTTGGTTAGAGCATCGACCCGACGTGCCAAGGTTGTACATTCGATCCCTGGTCAGGGCACACACAAGAAGCACTCAATGAATGCACGGAGAAGTGGGACAACAAATTGATGTCACTCTCTCCCCCTTCTCCCCTTTCTCTCTCTAAGATCAATAAATAATTTTTTTTTAAAAAAGAACACACATTAGGTAATATCAGTGATACCTTAGAAGATAAAAAAAAAATCTTAGCAGTGTCACATACTGAAGTATCTAATTTCCAATTTCATATATGGGTCTTCCAACCAATTTTGATTTTTTTAAAAAATCTAGCTGTCCTCTCTAGGTTTAGAACCCATATACCAAAAAATTGTTTCAAGTTATTTCTCAAGTTGTCTTTCATGAAAATATTTATTGAATAAAACACTTCTATCGTTAAAATTTATGAAGGCTCTCTCTTGAGTTTTTTCCATTAGAAATTCATTAGACTCACCTAACATTTGGAGATTAGTAGCATGAAAACATATTGTTTCATCCATGTGTTGAAGAAGCCGACCCGGTGTGCAAACCAGTATATTTATGTTATTGATCCTCTCAGCTTCATGTTTCAGATCCTGAAAACAGTTGTTTCTTTTGATTACACAGACACATCACTGAGCAGCCTGCGTAGCAAAGCTATAAAAGCCATCTGCATATGGCATTTTATCATAGCAATGTAAGGTAGTCTAGAAATATATGTAACTTCTATCCTTACAGCACATCCAAACTTCTGGGCCAAATAAAAGTTCTTAGTGAAAACCTAAAGAGCTCAGAGTTCTTCTAGATTCTTAATCATATGCAGGATTTTGAGGCCATGAAAAATATGAATGTTCCAAGTCTTCATTTCCTCTTAGAACTGCAACAACCAACTTAAAAATCAGAATAATTTCCAGGACCCAGCAGCAATGAACAGACTTTCTGACACCACTCACTGCACTTCACAGACTGGAAGGCTCTAGCAGAGACAAACATTCCAGGTACAATAGAAGGTTGAGCAGAAGTTGAGCAGCTGGTTTTACCATGACCTAAAATAAAAATTCCTCAAAACTGTATCTTCCTGCCCTGGCTGGCGTGACTCAGTGGATTAAGTGCCAACCTGTGAACCAAAGGGTTACTGGTTCAATTCCCAGTCAGGGCACATGCCTGGGTTGCACACCAGGTCCCCAGTTGAGGCATGCAAAACGCAACCAAACACTGATGTTTCTCTCCCTCTTTTTTTTCCCTCCCTCCCCCTCTCTCTAGAAATAAATAACATAAAATCTTTTTTAAAAAATTTTTTTCTTCCTTTCTTCTGCTGCAAACTCAGCAATGTTCTGAATTATTCAACTTCTCAGATATCATATTTTGCCATGTATATCACACTCCTGTGTATAATTTACACCCACATTTTTGGCCCAAACTTTCAGAAAAAAAATCTTTGGTTTCAATTTTTTAATTCATTTTTTATTTATTTATATTTAGAAACAAAACCAATTATATTCCAGGGTATTATTTTGCATACAGATATCATTACTGTTTTCTAGAGTTACACTTTTAACACATAAGCATAAAAGAATTATAAACATTTATGTAGATACAGAATTAGTGTTATCCATGTATAATGCACATCCTTATTTTTCCCTCAAAAATTTGGGCAAAAAAGTGCACATTATAGTACCTTATTAAAAGGAATTAGTCTGCATACTAAAATGGTAATTTTCCCCATGTACATTAACAAACAGATTTACAGGACGGTTAAAGTAAATGAGTCTCAGAGCTTGATCAATTCAGATACCCTGACTAAATGGACTTTCTGGACCTACAAAACTGACAACTGGACTCTCAATGACAATGACTACATCTGGATGCTACTACCCCCTATCTAGGGGGCCAGCCTATCTATTAAGAGGAATCTCCCACTCTTCCCAGTCAACTGCCAAAGTGCTCCAACATAAGGTATAGAATAAAAGAAATAAGGACAAGGACAAAAGGACAAACCTTCCCACCAATGATGAGACCAGCAGAAAAGTCATGATTCTTTCCTACTTTTCGGAGAACCTCAAAGGTCTGATATGCTAGCTCTCTTGTAGGTGATATAATCAGAACCCCCAGCCCATCTGCTGAGGTCCACTGCAGACGATATAAGGCTTCCAGCACCTGAAAAAAAGACAGCAAATTCATGTTCAGCATGAATTTAGAATTTCAGAGAGACAGCTTTTTGATTCCTGAATCACCCTTGCTCCTCCAAATCAAAGGCACCTTCCAAGGAGAAGGCATACCACAAACAAATATTACCCAATCGATTCCTGAATCACCCTTGCTCCTCCAAATCAAAGGCACCTTCCAAGGAGAAGGCATACCACAAACAAATATTACCCAATCAGAAAGAAGAAACTGCTTACTCTGTTTTTCCCTCCATCCACCAGAGGCATCCTCCACCAAGTCATAAAGGGAAGAGAACAGAAGCCCCACAGCAGCCCGGCTGCTGTCAGAGCCATGCCATGAGGACACTAGCAATCAGTGAAAAGTATATGCAGCCCACAAAACCATTAAAGCAGATTTCAGAAAAATATGTGCCACATTTTCTGAGCAGAAAACACATTAAAATAAACTCACATCTTTGCAGCTACTATAGTTATACAGTGACAATTTTCCAGCTATAGAGTAACATCATTATAAAAATTAGGATTTAAGAGAAAAATGGTTTGGCAATACTAGGAACAAAAACTTAAATGTGATTCTTTCTAAGCCAATTATTTTGTAGAAACTAAATTATTAAACCAACTGCATAACTGAAACATAAATGAATTCCTAAGAGGCTCTACTGGTTTAGTGCTCTAAAGGACAGGTATCAACGTCCCAGAAAATTCTCAAGGAGTGACCCAATATTCTCAAAGTGAGCATATTTCAACTTTATCCTAAACAAATGGCAAATATAAATGTAATTGGTAGGTTTGTGAGGAGCCTAGAAACAGTATCCCTCACCAGTCTTACAGCAGAGCAGAACCATTCCAACTGCCACCCTGGAACAGCCCACATCTTCAGAATGTAATGGCTTGTCAAGGCACAATAATTCATTTAATAAGTTACTGACTGCTCACATGTACAAGGTGCTATGTTAGGACCTGGGTGAAGAACACACCTGTCTGTTAAGTTTGCGTTCTAGCCAGGAAAATTCAAAATGAAATAACTCTTGACATAATTAAGTATTTCTATCTAGGCACAAAATGTTTTATAATCACATAATAGAGAATCTGACCCCATATGAATAAACTACTCACTGGAACAAGGAAAGCCAAAGTCTTGCCAGATCCAGTTTTGGCAGCTCCAAGAACATCTTTACCTTGCAAAGCCAACCCAATGGTCTGCTTCTGTATCTCGGTTACCAAACGGTACTGGGCTTCTTGCAAACCTGCAAGTGTGAAGAGAAGGGCGACACTTTAGAAAAATTCCTGTAGAATTATGGGCTGAACTGTGCACCACCCCCTTATATGTTGAGGCCCTTACTCCCCCCACCCCATTACTCTAGAATGTGACTATGTTCAAAGACAGTGCCTTTAAAGAGGCGATTGAGGCCCTGGATGGGTAGATGCAGGTTAGAGAGTGTCAGCCTAATACACCAAGGCTGCAAGTTCAATCCCTGGTCAGGGCATGTACAAGAATCAGCCAATGAATGTATAATTAAGTGGAACAACAAATCAGTGTTTCTCTCCCCCCTCCTTCCTCTCTCTCTAAAATCAATAAATAAAAATAATAATAATAATAATGAAAGAAAGGGTGATTGAGTCAAAAATAGCCCATTTGTGTGGACCCTAATCCAATCTGACTGGTGTCCTTATAAGAGAAAAAATTTGGACAAAGAGACACTAGGGATGTGACTGCACAAAAGGCCAACCCCGTGAAGAAGCAGCAAGAGGGCAGCCATCTGTAAGCCAGGAAGAGGGCTTCTGTAAGCCACTATGACCCACTGCAGAAAACAACCCTGTCAGCATCCTGATCTTTGGACCTCCAGCTTCCAAAACTGGGAGAAAAAAGATGTCTTTGTTCAAGCCACCCAGTCTGTGGTATTTTGTTCCAGTGGCACTAGCAAACCAATAAAAAAGTTGTCACATTTTTGTTTGTTCTCTACCTTATTTTAACATCATTAGGTTTCATTTTAATTATACACAGGCCCTAGCATCTTGTTTTTTCACTACTGTTCTTTAACTAGTCCAGAAAGGATAATAACAAACTGGTAAAACTTAAATGAATTAATGTTGGTTTTTGCTGGTTTTTGAGATATTAAAAATTACTTGCAATAGTAAGATTTTTCAGGCTGAACCTTTTCTAAACCTTTTGCCATTTATAAAAAGCATCAAGGTTCTCTGCGAGGCTACTAGACACCAAGTCCCAACAAACCAGCAGCTGCAGTTGCTGCAGTTCTGTCTTCAGCTTCACGATGTTTCCACTGGCCAACAACCCACTAAGTCGTCTCCCAGTTCAAAGCATTCAGCAGATAACGGCAAGGCAGATCCACCAGAAACGGACCCCCGACTTCCATGACAAATATGGCAATGCTGTCTTAGCTAGTGGGGCCATTTTCTGTGTTGGTACATGGGCACATGCAGCAAGCAACACAAACTGGAATAGAATGGAACCTGTCCCCTGTTGGCAGAGTCACCCCAAAGGAATGGAGAGATGAGAAATCATCCCCAGCTGGTATCATTATCTCAAACCCAACTCATAATTGGTGCCAAGTGAAGGCATTGTGTACCCATAAAAATATGGCATGATCAAAGAAATAAAGTACATTTAAAACCTTCTCCAAACGAAAGCATCAAAAATCCAACATGTCCGAAGATCATAGTTTACCTACCTTTCAATGTTTTCTTAGATAAGGGGAAATCTGAAAATCTCGTAATTTCATTTACATTTATCTGAAAAGAAAAAGGGGACTATGTCAGATAAGACAAAATAACATACTACATAACTGACTGGTTTCATAACAACCATTTCTTTTTTTGGCTTAGCTCACCATTGGTACTACAGGATTAAATTCCATCATCAACTCTAACTGAAAAGCATTATTCCTTTTGAAAGGAAACATGCCTTGAGGAAGCTGTTACCCAAAATATAAGTTTATAACAATTTCAAATGGCAAAAAAAAAAAAGCCTTCATTCACTCAATACATATACTACTATACAATACCTTGAACATCCTTCACGTCTAAAATGTTAACACAGTAAGTCATCACCACATCAATTTTAGGAAGAAAATCTACTTTCAGCCTATCCTTCAAGGAATATCAGTTTAAAAAATAAGAGGTAAAATGACTATAAACCACAGACTATGGTGAGAATAGTTCTATTTACACATTGTGGAGAACAGACTTAAGTTAGTTGGAGAAATACATCGTGTTAGCACAAACCTTTCAAAGTTCAGCCATAAATCAGTGGCGTGCGAAATCCAACCTGACAACTACTGATTCCGGAGTATGCTGAAGGAGGGGTATTATTTAATAACAACCAGGCAAGTGCTTCTGTCACACTCTGAAGCCACAGTAAGTAACCCTGTGTCCTTCAACTTCTCATTATCTATGTGCATTACTGATGTTCTTTACTGGCATCAATCCAATTTTCTGAATTTCATTTTGGCTCCTCAGGAAAATTATTTTATTACAGATGCTGAAAGCAAAACTACTGTTCAGATCTGGGAACCAGGTGCCAAATTATTCATGATTCACAAAAGGGGAAGGCTGCATTCGTAAGGTTCATTTATTTAAATTATACTCCAGGCAGTAAGGGATGACAGCTTGTATTTCATTTTACAGTCTACACATCTTCTTTACCAAGATTTTTACTGTAGCCCACACAGCATTACTCTCTGGCCCCCAATGCTGAAATCACAAACATTAAAACATTACCTAAATCCCTATAAATCATTCCAGATAAAACTGGAGAGGAGACAGAATCAGTGTACTAGCATTAGAAGAAAATTATCTCATTTAGAAAGTAACCTTCCAAAGGACACTAAAATTAGGTGCAGTCCATATGGTCCATCCTGGCGCGTGTGCTATTAACAGCTAAAAAGTTGTTTTCACAGGGAAGGAAAGCTCACAGAAGCTAGACAGGCAGCACACTCCTGCATCCCTCTCACAGATACAGTACAGGCGAAGGGGCCATTCAAATGAAACACTGCACACCTTTCTAAAGTCCATTAACCTCAACTCAAGGGAGAGGCTGAGAGAATACTGTGCCCGCACTCTACCAGCCACGGCAATGGAAAGCTATAAACTACACTCTCACAAAGAAGTCACCAAAACACCAAAGGGCATTTTTATTTTGCTAATGCTCTAGAAAAGAGCAAAGTATGGCCCACGGGTCCAGTCTAATTTGGTGCCTGTTTCTGTAAACAAAGTTTTGCAGGAGCACAGCTCCAACCATTCGTTTACATGTTGTCTGTGTAGTTGTGACAGAAGAGGGTCTGGCCCACAGCTACTACGGGCACACCTCAAAGATACTGCAGGTTCAGTTCTAGAAAACGACAATACAGCGGGTATCACAATGAAGCGAAGTCGTCTTTTTGCCCATGGAGGATCCTGACTTCAGTTTGTAAAACAGGAACACATGTGAAGCAAAATAAAACGAGGTATGTCTGTATTGACTGGTCCTTTACAGAAAAGGTTTGCTGACCCTGTTCTAGAAGACTCTCAATTATATTCCCAAGAATACTTAGAAACCACAACAGAAGACGGCTTTGGTTCCTACCAACAAAATGAAACTCTCTTTCCCATTCCCTTCATCCCTTTCTTTTCTTAGAAAAATCACTCCTGTCTTTCCAACCTTCACACTCCCTCTAAAATCCTTAGCATTCTTCTGAAACCAAAGAACAGATGTTTCAGTGGTGGTACCTGTCAATGACTACCACCGTTGGTGAGTTACGCTGGAGGAGGCAGAGCGAAGAATACGGTGGATTACCACTTAACCACTCTCTATTACAGGCACATCTCGTTTTATTGCGCTTCACTTTACTGCGCTTCACCGATGTTGCATTTTTTTTTAACAAATTGAAGGCAAGACCCTCCACTGGCAACAAGATTACAGCTCGCTTTATTGTGACGGTCTGGAAGGAACCTGCAGCGTCTCCAAGGTATGCAGGTATACTTCTTACAACTCTTCTTTCTCACAAAAATGAATAAATGCTTTTACATCCCAAAGCAGGAGAAAAAAGGATAAAAGCCTAGAATGTTCCACCTATTGCAATCAGTGAAGAAAAGCAGTCTACTTCAAAATTATACCAAAACTCTGATTAAGAAAAAACAAACCTGGATTAGAACGCACAGCTGATTACGCTGTAAGTCTAAATCAATCCCAGATACAGAGAGTTTACGTCATTCAGCAACAGTGAAAAGTCGCTCAGCCTCTCTCAGAGCTTCAGCCCCCAACTCTCCACTAGTCGCTCCAGAACACACCCTTTCTGTGGTGGCCTTAGAAATTCATCGCCAGATCTCCCACTGTGAGGGGCAGAGCTGACTGACAAGCCAGCAGTCGCTGCCTAGGCCCACCACTGGAAACACCGTGCTTCCCTGGCCTGCTCCCAGTACTGAAGACCGCAGCACCAGGGCTACAGACCCACCCAGGGACAGGAAACTCCTCTAACGGGCAACTGTGGCTCGCAGCACCTGAGGCTTTCTTCCAACTGTGCTGCGACCTGAGACACTCTCTCCCTATACCTGCTTCCGTCCCCTCTCCTTCATGTTCAGACATCCACCCCGTAACCCCCCCCCCAATAACTCTCCATCTCACTTCATCCTACCTTGGCATCTGCCTCTCAGAGGACCCTAGACCTAGACTGTGCCAAGAATCTCCGACCTGGTCCCTTGGCCTCCAGACCATTTATAGCTTGGCTATGTTCTCTAACTACCCCTCCCCCACCCCAAAACACCTCACTACTGCGAGATACAGCTCCAAGCACGACCTCTATAAATTTTCCATTGTTGCTGTACCAAATTACCAAAAACAGTTGCTTAGACCAACATAAATTTATTAGCCTACAATTATGGAAGGCAGAAGTCTACAATGAGTCTCACTCAGCTAAAATCAAGGTGTTGTCAGGGCTGCGATCTTCCTGGTGATTCCAGAAGAGAATCTATTCCCTTGCTTTTTCCAGTGTCCGGCCCCTTCCATCTTCAAAGCCAGAGAGCAATGAACGGGCAGGTCTCTCTCCTTTCACAGCATGCTGACACTGACTCTTCCGCCTGCCGCCTTCACATTTAAGGATCCTCAGTGAGCGATTACATTAGGCCTACCTGGATAACCCAGATCAATCACCCTAGTTTAAGGTCAACTGATTAGCAACGTTAATTACCCCTGACACTTAACTTATTCATAGGTTCTGGTGACATCTTTGGGAGGCCATTACTCTATCTACAACAGCCTCCTAAACCAATCACGGCCCATCTCCAACCCTCTTCTCCAACCTCATCTGAAGCCAATCCAGGAGCACAAACCACAGTCCAAAGAGTAGTGCCTCCTCATAAAACGTCACGTATTTCCACGTCCGTCTGTATTTCCTCGTGTTGCTCCCTCCTCCTTGAATGTCCCTGACAATATTTTTTACGGGAGAACACATCACTCAGGAACTAGTTCCACTCATGACCACCACAAACCAGTGGATGGACACACTACACGAAGGCTGCTGGCAAGGCTGAGGCATGGTGCTGAAATCCCATCCACCTTCAGCTCCATCAGCCACGCCTGCGGCTACAACCACCTGGAGGACCGGTGCCCAGAAGAAACACATTTTTCCAATTCATCTGGCCAAAAGGGGGCGCCGCACAGAATAACACAACCTTTTTCCCCCTAATTTCACCACCTCTAACACTAGAGCACTGTGCATTAATTATTACAACACTTGTCAAAATATAGCTATCCCACCCACACCTCCCTAGGGACAAAGACAAGTTTTATTCCATCTCTTTGTACCTAGACCTCAACAAGTACCTCTCAAACAGCTTCAAAATGTTTCTAAATCAAGTTGCTCAGCGAAGCTATTGAGCACCACCTGTGTACTACATACAGCGCTGAAATAAAAGTCTTATACACAAACACTGGGAGCCATACGGTGAAGGCCTGCCCCTTAGTTACCTAGAGAACAACGAATCTGCTTTGAGGTACTCTAGTATTGCTAGCCCTGGATTACACTCTGCATTTTTTTCCTTGACAAGGTCTTAAGAAAATATTTCTAAGATTTAAAAAACTAAAACAGAATAGTACTTAAGAGAAAAAAATGGTCTTCCAACTCAGTGAGAGGACTGAAAAGAGTAAACATTTGTGCACTGCAACGCAGTTAAGTGAAGTGCTTTGGGGCTCCGGCGTCAGATTTACAGTACCTGGGTTAGAACTTTTCATCAACCTGTTCACTTGCTGTTTAACCTTGCACAAATTATTTAACCTCATTGGGCCTTCAAGTTTCTTCACCTGTACCATGGAAACAATCTCATAAGGTTGTTTGGTGTGAAGATATGGCAAGTCAACATATAAAAAAAAAGCTTAGTAAATTTAGTAATTTAAAACAAGACACACAAAAAAGGGACCAATGTTATCAACTAGAATAAACCCATCTGGAAAAGGGCACTGGGCACGAAACAACATCTAAACACCAACGGAGCACCTACTCAAAGACAAGCACTGTACGACCAGTCTCTGGGGAGAAGACAGATGAGTGCATGAATGGTCTCTGATTTTCAGAGGTTTATGGCCGTGGGAGAGTGAACAAAGAAGCCAATCATCACAGCCTGGTGATACATACTACAATCAAGGTATATACAAAATGCTACAGAAGCACAGCAGCCCTAACTCTACCTGCAGAGGGCAGGAAGAGAAGTTTAAATCTTGGAGGACAAGTAGGTGTCCCCAGTGAGGAGGAAGGGGGTCCTCACTGCAGTGGGAACATCAAATACCAGGAAAAGACATGTCAAGGAACACAAGCAATTCACAAAACTTCAAGCTGTTCTTTCAGGTATGCCTATCACAGACTGCTCACTTTACATACATTACCTCAGTTAAGACTTACAACACCTTTGGTGGTTAATAATCTCTGCTGAATGAAGAAATTGAGGCTCAGGAACATTATGAAATGTGGTTAAGTCAATACTCAAACTGAGATTAAAGCAGGTCTGCCTGACCGCAAATAACTTACTCTTTCAGTGAACTAGAGCATGTTGACATTAATTTGTTTGACCATTTTCCTGAAAGCAATTGTGAGCCAAGGAAAAGTTTCGATCAGGAGTTAAGTGACCTAATTTTCATCTTGGAAAAAATCATTCTAGCAGCAATATGGAGGACAGATTAGAGAGATGAGGCCTACAGGCCAAATCCCATCAGCCCCCTGTTTTAGTAATTGAAGTTTTGCTGGAACCCAACTAGTGGTCACTCATTTGTTTAAGTATTTACACGGCAGCTTTTGTGTTAGAGTGTCAGAATTGAGTAGATCCACCCTCCTGACCTGCAAAGCTGAAATCATTTACTATCGGGTCCTTTACATAAAGTTTGCTGGCCCTTATTATAAGCAACAGCTACTGTAGCAACCAGGCAAGAAATGATGGGGCCTGAACTAGTGCACAGCAGTGAGGATGGAGAAGCCTGTGAAAAATTTAAGAAGCAGAACAGATCATCAGTGTGATGAATGGGATATGAGTGGTAAGGGGGAAGTCTCTAGGATTACTCCTAGGTCTCTAGCTTAGCAGTCTGCTTAGATGGTAGGCTAGGATGTACAAGGCTACACAACAGTCCCCAAATATGCCCATATCCTAACCCCAAGAACTGTGACTTCCACCTTATATGGCAAAAGTGACTGTGCTCATGTGATTAATGATCTTGAGATTTAAAGACTGTCCTCGATTATCTGGTTGGTCCCAGAAGTGTACTTACAAAAAACGGCAGAAGTACATTTGACACAGAACAGGAGAAGGCAATGCATCCAAGGAGGAAGAGACTGGAGTGATATAGCCACGAGCCAAGGAATGCAAACAGCCCCTAGAACCTAGAAGAATCAAGAAACTGTCCCCTAGAGCCTCCAGAGCGAGTGTACCCCTGCTCACACCTTGGTGTCAGCCCAGTGAAACTGATTTCAGACTTCTATCTCCCATGATAATGACAGAAGAAATTTCTGTTGTTTAAAGCCACTGAGTTTGTGGTAAATTGTTCCAGTGGCAATAAGGAACTAATACACAGAATTGTGAATTTAGAAAGAAAAGATAATGAGCTCAGTTTTGGACTTGTGGCACCTAAGATATCCTATGACGCAGGTAAATACATCCAAGAAAGTCAGAAAAAAAGGATACAAACCCAGAAGAGCTCTGGGTAGAATACAATTAGAAGGAGCCATTGGTGCAAACGAATAAACCTTGGGATTATACCAGGGAAAAACGGAGTGGGAAGAAGCAAGGGCTGAGGCTATACTGTACCTCCTAACAATTCCAGTCTTCGATGAAGAGTCAAAAATACAGGGTCTGGCACAAATAACGCCCCTCTTTTACTACCAAATCGTAAGCATGTAATTCTGAGTGACATAACAATATCACACTGAAGCACACCATATGATGTCTTAGGTGAAATGTTCAAATTAAAACTATAAATTATTACACCCATATTATTAACCAACCAACCACACTGAAGCAGGAGTTACTTCTGCAGGACACTGTACAATCTAGTAATAATTTACTTTACAGTGGCTTCTTGAAATGCTATGTATATAGCAGCAGTAGTAACAATGTAACAGCTAATACATGCAGTATTTATGTGTCAGGCATTGTGCAGAAAGCTTTGTGTGCATTCTTACTAACTCCGCACAACTTAAAAGGTAAATGTTATGCCTTTTAAAGACAAAAAGAGGAAAGCCAACGCAGTCCCTTGCCCAAAGTCACTCTGAGCAAAAGCTAGGATGAGACTGTCATCATCTTAACTCAAAAACCAGAACAAACTCTAAGCTCTATCTAACCTTACCGGTGATCCAAGAGTTTAAGGAAAAGCTACCCCAGCATAACACGCGGTGACTTGACTTCCGGGAATGCTCCCCATGTTCAACCCCCGACTACGACGCTGCCCCAGAAGGGGGTGATCACTGGGAGGCTGTGTGGGTGGGTAAAGGTCTAGAGACACAGGGAGTGGGGGAAGGAACATACGGGTCCGACAGCCCCAAGGAGCCTGAGGCGGGCAAGAGGTCAAGAGGTCAGAATACTAACTACTGGAACACTCGTCCAGGAAGACCCGGCTTCGAGGTGGGTGATACATACTAGCAACAGACCAGGAGTCCCGTTTCTCCACGCCAGTTCTTGGGTGGGGACATAAAGCAAGTAGAGAAAATGCGGTGGGCACAGGAAAGAAGGTGGATGATGTCGAGGCGTGCCAGTCCGGCATGACGGTCAAAAGCAAAGGCTTTGGAATCGGAAAGACAGAGGTCTCGGTTCCAACTCCACATCCCCTACTGAGCTTAGGAGGACAAGCTTCTAATCCTCTCGGAGCCTCGATGTTTTCATCTGTACAATGGGAATAAAACCCGTATCTCGGATCAAATCAAATAATGTTAAGCACATGCTGAGTGGCCTAAAATGCAGGTGTCATGACCGCCGTTGTTGTCGTTAGTATTATTATGCACGTTACTGGAACTATTACGGCACTAACCTCCCTGTCCTTGGTACGACTGCATTTCTACTATTTCATCAAGAACAGCGTGGAGAGCAGGAGAGCAGCCAGGGCTTCCTAGCGGCCTGCGCTGCGGCACCGAGCAGGCCACCGGTAGGCAGCCCCACTCCCTTCACCGACCCAGCGGACGACCGCGGCCCCCACAGGCCCGGTCCCCGCTGACCGGTCCGCCCCCTCCCCTCTACAGCTCAGCACCGCAGCGACTCGCAGCCTAGCTGCCGGCCCGCACCACGCGCCACCCCACACGCATCGGCCGCTGCCTCGCGTCCCCTCCCCAGCGCCGGCCTCACCTTCTCGTAGCTCTGCATGAGGCGGCTGATGGTCTCGCGCTCGACCTGCCACTCGGGCTTCTTCAGCTGCCTCCTCAACTGCTTCTTTTTGCTCTGCTTATGGCTGTGTTTCTTCTTCCAGCGGTTGAAGCTCTGCACCGGATCGGGCCGGGCTCCCGCATCCCGAGAGTCGGCAGCTTTGCCCATCGCGGAGACCGAGGCTGATGCGGCGGCGGAGGATGAAGCGGCGGCAGCCCAGACAGCTCCACACACGAGACTCTCCGGACCAGCGGAGAGGACGCGGAACCAGCGTGGGGAAGGAGAACAACAGCGCATGCGCAAAGACGGAAGCCCGCCCCCGAGCTCTGAACCCGGGTCCAGCGCCATTGAGGGCAAGTAAAAAGGGGCTTGTGATTGGTGACTTGAACACCTCGGGGCGTAGCGGAGCGGTCCCCGTAAATGGAGGCGGAGCGACTTGAGGAAGAAGGCGGAGCTTAGTGGCTCTTTAAACGAGCGCTTCCGCGCTGGTTGCTGTTACTATGGTGACGTCAGACCTAGTTAACGCTGAAAGGCCGTTCACGCCTGCGCAGGGTTTACCACGGCAAAGCGTGTGTGCGCGCGCACTTCGCGATCTGTGAATTGAAACTGAGACTCGTTTCCCACATTTCGGCCCAGGGAGCCAAAGGGTTTAACCAAAAATGAAGCAGCTGGTTCGTAACTTCTGATTTTCATCCCCTGCAGGGTACCTCCCTAGGAATAAATTTTTTTTTCCCTTTTTTCTGGCCTCTCAGACTCTGCGTGCTGCAGCTAACTGGAGCAGAGTCATACTGAATTTGCCTTATAATGCTATTATGAAAACAAAATGATAACTAAAAATAACGAATTGAAAGAAACATTGTTGGCTATTTAAGTGAATTTGCTTTCAATGGGGGGTTTTGGGCACATTAACCTGCAGGATTCACAGGCATACAGTGGATGGAGGTGAGGACAGAGTTCTGGCAAGGAAAACTGGGAAATTAGGTTCAAAATTCACACGAAGTTTGGCCCTCAAATTCCCTTTCCAACTCGACATGACTACCCCCAGCCACTGCGCAACCCCAACAGAAGAAGGCTTTGGGGGGTAGAGGGCGTGAACTAGATAATTTCCACGTTCAGTGTCACTAGATGTGGTGTAAAGCTCAATGAGGGGAGGGTATATTAAAGTATTTATACATCTACAAAAAATTAAAAATAGAGCTACCATATAATACAGCAATTCTGCTTCTAAATGTATACACAAGGAATTGAAAGCAGGGTCTGGAAAAGATATTTGTATACCCGTGTTCATAGCAGCATTATTCACAATTGCCAAAAGGTGGAAGCAACCCAAGTGTCCATCCAGGAAAGACAGATAAATAAAATATGATATATACATGCAATGGAATATTATTCAGCCTTAAAAAGAAAAGAAGTTCTTACAATGCAACAATGTGAATGAACCTTGAGGACATCATACTAAAGTGAAAGAAGCCAGTGCCAAAAAATAATAATAATAATAACGTATGGTTCTACTTATATGAGATACTTGTGGTAGTCAAAGTCCCGGTGGAAGTGGAACGGCGGTTGCCAGGAGCTGGAGGAAGTGGGCCATGGGCAGTTATTATTTAATGGCTATAAAGTTTCAGTTTTATAAGATGAAAAGAATTCTGGAGATTGGTTGCACAACAGTGTGAATGTATTTAATGCCACTGAACTGTATACTTACAAAGGTTTAAATGGTAAATTGTATGTGTATTTTACCAAATTTTTTTAATTGTTTTTAATTTTTGTGAGGTATAAATACAGAACAATGAGGCTCTGAGGTCTCTCATTTTTGTCCTAAAGCTGAAGCAGCCAGGCATATATACACCTCAGGCAAAAAAAAAAAAAAAAACTGAAAAATTAATCTCTAGGGAAGCTGACTGCCCTAAGACCTGGATATAACCACATTTAAACAGCTGTCCAACAAATGGCAGGTCACCAACCTCCCCACTGGCACTTCAGTGAAACCTGCCAGTTAATAAGCCCTTCCATACACTCATTGTTTCTAATCAGGCTTATTCAAACATAAAAGAATAGCCAAAGACCACCGAACACTTCAGGAAATCCTTTAACGTAATAGTTAAGAGCTAAAACTAATAAACCAATGCAGGGAGCAAAAGAAATCTTCAAAAAGTATTATTAATGTTTGAGAAAGATAAGGCATTGTATCCATGAATAAGAACAGAAACTATTCAGAGAATGAAATAGAACTCTTAACAGAAGTCATTTTGTTTGCTATATAAGTAAAATTTTAACATAAATTAGAAAATTCAAAGTTTAATTACAATTAAAAACTTGATTATCACATTCCAAAGTCATTAGGATTTAGTAACCTGTAATAAAAATAGTTCACATCTTGACTGCATAAAATGACATCTTTAGTATGGTTTCCATGCTTATTTGCTCCAATGCCTTATTTTCTGTAGAAATGGCCCCTAGATAGGCTTTCAAATGTTGAGACATTGATGACATTAAAAGGTTTTAAACACATTTGAATTTTGATGCTCTACATTCTCCACTACCAACCAAAATGGACAAAGCTCCTAAAGGGCTGAAAAGAATTTGGAAATGTGCCTGTTAACTGCTACTAAAAATAAAGGCAAAACTTCAGTGGGGGTAGGGTCTCTACTGAAATTTAGGAGGGAGAAGCACTAGTTCTTCACACATGGCTATCCCATTTAATACCATTCAGCAGTGACTTTCTACCGTAAATTTTTACATCATTATGGTTGTTCATCATAATTCTTAAAATTACCTGTCTCTAAAACTCTGAAAAGACTATTATATACTTTTAGTGTATTAAAACTCTTTTAAAAAGATTTTCTTCTTTGCGAAAGCATGGAAACAATGATACTCCAGTAATGATGAGCACAATTGTCACCCAGATCTAGGTTTGTAAATACCTTTTTGGAGGAGGGGGGATCCAGTAATCCCATTTTATTTTTTCTTTATTTTTATTGTTGACACTATTGCAGGTGCCCCCATTTCACCCCCGTTACCCCCCTACTCTCAGCTCCCACTCTACCTCCCCTCTGGCCACTACTGTTGGCTGTGTCTGTGCGTTATACATATATGTTCTTTGGCTAATCCCTTCACCTTCTTTCATTCAGTTCCTCCTTCTCTCCCTTCTGGCAGCTGTCAGTCTATTTCATGTATCCATGGCTCTGTTTCTATTTTGTTCGTTAGTTTATTTTGTTCATTAGATTCCACATGTAAGTGAGATCATATGGTATGTAAATGCAATTAAAAAAAAATCAAATGAACAGAGTTCTTTGGAGAAATAGCTTATTCCAGGGATAGGGTAGAGAAATTACTGGATGAGCCTGGAATGTCTTGAAGTGCCAGAAAAGAAAGAAGAGCTAAAAAAAATGACAGGAAGAGAGACTACAGCCCTACTTCTTGACCTAGGTGGTGGTTACAAGAATGTTTGCCTAATAATATTTCATTAGGCTCTTTACTCCTTTTATGTAGTTTTCTATAGGTATGTTTGTAAATGGTTTAAAATATAAAATTATACATCAAAAGAGTCATGTGAAATTTGTACTGAGAAAATAATTTTTTTTAATTTTATGTTTATTTTTAGAGAGGGGAAGGGGGGAAAGAGAGGGAGAGAAACAACACTGTGTGGTTGCCTCTCACATACCCCGCACTGGAGACCCTGCCCGCAACCCAGACATGTGCTCTAGACTGGGAATTGAACTGGAGATCTTCTGACTCACAGGCTGACACTCAAGCCACTGAGCCACACTAGCCAGGGCTGAGAAAATACTGTCAAACATAGGTAATGTCCAAAGTATACCTTTGGCCAGCATTCTAACCTTTAGATTAGTTATCTTTTAAAATATCAGCCCTGGCTGTTGTGGCTCATTTGGTTGGAGTGTCATCCCATAGACAGAAGGGCTGCAGGCCCTATTCCCAGTCAGGGCACATGCCTGGGTTACAGGCCAGGTCCTCAGTTGGGGGTGTACAAGAGGCAACCGATCTTTGTTATCTCTTATACATCGATGCTTCTCTCCCTCTCTCTCTCCCTTCCCCTCTCTAAAAATAAGTGGATAAATTAAATATTTTAAAAAACAAAATAAAATATCAGTAACTGATTTGGACTCCTGTCAACATGGTGACATAGGTAAACATGGCTTTCCTCCTTTCACAACCACATCAAAATTACAACTAAAAGATAAAACAACCATCACTCAGAAACATCAGAAATGAAGTTGCGTGGAAGTCAAACAACTATGGAATTAAAGAAACAGCATCCATCCAGACTTGTAGGAGGGCCAGAGACATGGAACATGCTGGTCCCACATCATGTGTGGTGAATAAAAATTCAGGAGGGAAATCTCAGGAGCAAGGAGTCCCAGCCCCATACCAGGGCCCCCAGCCCAGGGTTCCAGTGCCAGGAAGATAAGTCCCCATAACTTCTGGCTGCAAAAACCAGTAGGGATTGAGTTGGTAGAAGAAACTTTTGGAATCCCAAGCAGTCCCCCATAAAGAGCCCACACACAGATTTACTGAAACTCACTCCTGCTGAGCTCTAGCACCTTGCTATAGGTCTGAGCTGTAGCACCTTAGAAGGCACCAGTGACACACAGAGAGGAGCTAAAGTGTCTGACATCAAGGTGGGAGCTGGGGGACAGCTTTCTCCCAGACAGAAGGACAGTCAGAGGCCACTGTCCCTTTTCTGAGCCCTCCCACCACAGAGCCAAAGAGCCATGAGGTGGGTGCCATATCTGGGACTACATCAGCCTGGCTAACACTGTTTGCCCCATCTTGAAGTTCCCCTGAGACTCTGTCCCACCCAATTTATGAGCCCACCCAAACCATTAACCGTGAATTTTCCATATGAATGGCTGGACTTGGCTCATGCTTCACAACATCCTAAATCCTCTAAAACAAGAAACAACTGGCCTCAGTAAGACCCCAGACCCCATACCTCTTGCTAAGTGGCCCCAAGCCAGGCACTAGAGCAGCCGGACTAGATCCACAGCTTGGCTTTTCCTGGGAATCTCCAAGCCTAGCACAAGCAGCAGCCATCTCAGATTGCTTTATATCTCAGACAGGGTGGCCCCGAACAGAACACAGAAGGGGGCTGACCTTGGCCCGCACCACCTGGGAAACCCCAGAGCCTGTGCACCCAGTGGACAGCTATAGACCACATTGGAGCACCACCACCCTGACCTTGCACAGCTGATCCTCCATGAAGGGTAGAGGTTGGTGGTGAGTGATCACAACCAGTCCTGGCAGCTAACTGGCTGGCTAAATCCTTCCCATTGACCTGCCAACAGCAATCAAGGCTCAGCTACAAGAGGAGGGTATACTCAGCCCACACGAAGGGTGCCCCTCAAGTACCCAGTTTGGGTGATGAGGCTGTGCCACTGGACCCTACAGGACACCTACTATATTAGGCCATGCTATCAAGGCAGGGAGTCATAGCAGCTCTACCTAAAACATAGAAACAAACACAGAGAGGCTACCAAAATGAGGAGACAAAGAAACATGGCACAAATGAAAGAATAAACCAAAACTCCAGAAAAACAACTAAACAAAATGGAAATAAGCAATCTATCAGATGCAGGGTTCAAAACACTGGTTATAAGAATGCTCAAGGAACTTAGTGAGGACCTCAACAGCATAAAAAAGATCTAGTCAGAAATGAAAGATTCACTAATTGAAATAAAGAACAATTTACAGGAAAATAATAGTAGAGTGGATGAAGCTGAGAACCAAATCAATGATTTGGAACATAAAGGAGAAAAAAACAACCAATCAGAACAACAAGAAGAAAAAAGAATCCAAAAAGAAAACAAGCCCTGGCTAGTGTGGCTCAGTGGATTGAGTGCCAGCCTGTGAACCAAAGGGTCAATGGTTTGATTCCCAGTCAGGGCACATGCCTGGGTTGTGGGCCAGGTCCCTAGTTGGGGACATGCAAGAGGTAACCACACATTGATGTTTCTCTCCCTCTCTGTCTCTTTCCCTTCCCCTCTCTCGAAAAATAAATAAAATCTTTAAAAACATAAAATAAAAGAGATGAGGAAATCTCCTTCCTTTTAAAAAAAGAAAACCAGAAAACAAGGATAGTATAAGCAGCCTCTGGGACAACTACAAGCATTTCAATATTCTCATCACAGGGCTGCCAGAAGGAGAAGAGAAAGAGCAAGAAATTGGAACTCTACTTGAAAAAAAATAATGAAAGAAAACTTCCCTAATTTGGTGAAGGAAATAGACATGCACATCCAGGAAGCACAGAGAGTTCCAAACAAGATGGATGCAAAGAGGCCCACTGCAAGACACATCTTAATTAAAATACCAAAAGTTAAAGATAAAGAAAGAATCTCAAAAGCAGCAAGAGGAACTAAGTTAGTTACCTACAGGGGAGTTCCTATAAGACTGTCAGCTGATTTCTCAAAAGAAACTTTGCAGGCTAGAAGGGATTAGCAAGAAACATTCAAAGTCATGAAAAGCAGGGAACTACAGCCAAGATTGTTCTACCCAACAAAGCTAGTGTTTAGAATCGAAGGGCAGATAAAAAGCTTCCCAGAGAAGAAAAAACTAAAGGAGTTCATCCTCATAAAACCATTATATGTGAAACCTTAAAGGGACTTAGTTTAGAAAAAGAAGAAGATCAGAACTGTGAACAATAAAATGGCAATAAATACATATCTATGAACAATTGAATAAAAAAAAAAAAACTAAGCAAACAAGGAGAAAAAAGAAACATGGATATGGAGAGAAATTTAATGGTTGCCAGATGTGAGGGGGATGTGGGAAAATAGGTGAAGAGGTGAGGGCATTAAGAAGTACAAGCTGGGCTCTGGCTGGTGTGGCTCAGTGGATTGAGCATCAGCCTGCGAACTGAAAGGTCGCTTGTTCAATTCCCAGTCAGGACAACATGCCTGGGTTGCAGGCCAGGTCCCCAGTTGGGGGCGTGCAGGAGGCAACCAGCTGATGTTTCTCCCTCACCTAGACGTTTCTCTTCCTCTCTTTCTCCCTCCCTTCCTTCTCTCTAAGAATAAATAAATAAAATCTAAAAATATCTAAGAAAAAAGTACAAATTGGTAGTTACAAAATAGCCATGGGGATATATAGTACAATTTAGGAAACGGAGCAGCCAACCAAAGAGCTTATACACATGACCCATGGACATGAACAATGTTGTGGGGGTTGCCTGAGGGAGGAGTGAGGCAAAGGGAGAAAAATTAGGACAACTGTAATGGCATAATCAATAAAACATAATTTTAAAAATAAATATAATATCAATAACTTATAAAAGTGCATTACTTACTTCCTCTAGCAGCAGGATAGCCTCAACTGGACTTTCACATGATATATCTTATAATTTGAAAATTAAGTAAATGTTTTCTTCAATGCCCTTCCACTTTTCAATGAACTAAAAGGTAGTTTATAGTTCTTTTTGAAAAAAATGTATTGATTGATTTTTTTGAGGGAGAAAGACATGCCATCCATTTGTTGTTCCACTTATTTGTGCATTCATTGATTGATTCTTGTGTGAGCCCTGACCTGGGATCAAACCTGCAAACTTTTCATATCAGGAAGACGTTCTAACCAAATGAGCTGCCTGGCCAGGACTATAGTTCTTGAATGATATAAAATTTTCAGTAGTGTAAACAAAAAGATTTTTGCTATATTTGCATGATTAAGTTTTAAGGATGTACAACAGATATGGAATGCTCCAGAATTACTTTTTGAAAGTTATCCTGTCAAAATATATTATGTTTTCATACACAGTATTGTGGCACTGTTCTATCTCTGACCTTCCAATTATTAATATAATAAAATATATCATTATACAATGTATCTTATTATTAGAACCAGACTTATATTTCTCAGACATCAATCTATGAGCAAGAAGATATTGTACTTTTTTTTCTTGAGGAGAGGTCATTTTCAATTTGCCATAACATCTTCAGCTCAAACTGTAACATTTCAAAATTATGTTACTTTTTTTACCACCACAATTATACACTGCTGTCAGAAGCTTTGGGAGGCACTTGCTTTGAATTCAGCTTCAGTCCATCTATTATTGCTTTTGCTTTTGCAGAGAAGTAATTGAGCAAGATGGCAGTCAGCATGTAATCCTGATATAATGATAGAAGGAGTACATCATCTCAAGATTTCTTCCCTTCACATTATTTTGGTTTCTGTTCTGTGTTTATAAATACACTACTAGGCCTGGCTTGTGTGTCTCAGTGGATTGAGTGCTGGCCTGTGTACCAAAGGGTCGCCAGTTCAATTCCCAGTTTAGGGCACATGCCTTGGTTGCGGGTCAGGTCACCAGTAGGGGGTGCATGAGAGGCAACCACACACTGATGTTGCTGCCCCTCTCTTTTTCCCTCCCTTCCCTTCTCCAAAATAAATAAGTAAAAATATAAGTAGTCTACTGAACATGTAGATCAATCAGATTATTTTCCAGTTATGTCATTTGCTGAGCAAAATCTATGTTCACATACAGAGGAATAGGATTTTAGAAATCCACAAATCTCACAATAATTGTTACCTATTCAATGGAGTCTATAGAAATCGTACCTAAAACAATTGAGCATTTATTAGCATATCTTGCCTTATTCAAATGGTTCCAATGATTTCCTTCAATAAATCTGCAATAGTGTTAATTATTTCATTTTATATTTTACCCTCTAAATATTGGCTCTACTCCACAGCACCAAGAGTCATATATATTATACTTTTTATATTTTTTAGGAGAGAGGGAAAGTGAGGGAGAAAGAAAAAGAAAACAACATCAATGTGAGAGAGAAACACCAATTGGTTGCCTCTTGACAAGCCCCGACTGAGGATTGAACCTGCAACCCATGCATGTGCCCTGACCAGGAAATGAACCCACAACATTTAGGTTTACAGGGTGACAGCCAACTAATTGAACCATTCCAGCCAGAGCTTATATATTCTACTTTCAAATTAGATTTCAGTTTTGAATACTTACCACTTTGCTGATGTTCCTTTTTTCATCTCTTTATTGTTTCTAAGAATACATGATAAATGCCAGTCTTTGTACCCATTTGCATTCTAAATTTGATCTTTTTCATTTATTGATAGTTTTTAATAAAAACAGAATCCTTTAAGTTACAATAAATTAATCATAATCTAGTGATTTTTTTTATTGTTTGAAAGAGCTTGTGTGAAAAAAAAAGTTTCCCAAAACTTTCAACTGGGCTTTTTTTTTTTTTTTTAACAACTTAGATTTTTTTTGCTTGTGGTAAATAGTTTCCCAAAAGAGTGATCTATTCTTAGGAGTTCCAGCCAAGATGGAGGCATACGTAGAAACCCTTCACTTCCTCGCACAACCAAAAGGAGAAAAACAACCAATCAAAAATCAATAAACAACCAGAGGTGCCAAAAAATCAAACTGCATGGAGCTCCGACAACCACG
>VMDR010014016.1:0-24140 GCA_007922815.1 Macrotus californicus | reverse complement strand
TCTTCCTCTTCTCCTACTGGCACCCCTATGATCCAGATGTTGGAACGTTTAAAGTTGTTCCAGAGGTTCCTAAGCCTCTCTTCATTGTTTTGAATTCTTGTTTCTTCATTCTGTTCTGGTTGTATGTTTATTTCTTCCTCTGATCCAAATTGTTGATTTGAGTCCCGGTTTCTTTGCCTTCACTGTTGGTTCCCTGTATATTGTCCTTTATTTCAGTTTTCATAGCCTTCACTTTTTCTTCTACTTTGGACCATACTCAACAATTTCTGTGAGCATCCTGATTACCAGTGTTTTGAATTCTGCATCTGATAGGTTGACTATCTCTTCATCGCTTAGTTGTATTTTTTCTGGAGCTTTGATCTGTTTTCATCTGGGCCATATTTTTTTGTCTTGGTGTATCTGTTATGGGTGGAGCCTTAGGTATTTGCCAGGGCAGGGCAACCCACTTCACTGTGTTGTGGTGCTGTACGTGGGGGAAGGGTCTGAGAGGGAACAATGCTGCTTGCTCAGCTCTCCACCAGCTTTCAGTCACTTCCTCCACTACCCACAAGTTAATTGGGCCCTTCTAGTGCTGATTCCTTGGTGGGTGGTTTTCTGTACTTTCTAGGAGGCTGTGGATTTCTCCAACAAACTCTCCTGTGAGGCTGGGAGTTTTTCCTGCTGCCTCAATACCCACAGGTTTTTTCAGTCAGAGGTTCTGAGGCTTTATTTCTCTGTGCTGGAACCCTGGGCCGCGTGGTCTGTCTCACTCCCCAGTTGTTCCCCCCAGTTTATCCACATGCAAATGTGGGACCACTAGCTCAGCCATCCTGTGGTCTTGCCTGCCCTGGTCCTCCAGCCACTGCCTTGCTGGAAGTCTTCTCCGCCTCAAGTGCCTATCTCCGCCTCTCCTACTGGTCTGCATGAATGTTTCTTCCTTAACTCTTTGGTTGTCAGACTTAGATACAGTTCAATTTTCTGGCAGTTCTGGTTATTTTTTTTGTTTTTACATTTATTGTTTTCCTTCTTTTGGTGTACAAGGAAGCAAAGTGTATCTACCTATGCCTCCATCTTGGCTGCTTCCTGTGTTTGTTTGTATGTATGTAATAGGTAGAGCTGCTTTGACTCTGTGTCTTGGTAGTGTGGCATAATATAGTAGCTGTCCTGTTCGGTCCAGTGGCATAGACTCCCCTATCACCCACGGTGGGTACTCAAGGTGTGCCCTTTGTGTGTAGGGCTGAGTACACTTTCATCTTGTAGTTGAGCTTTAGTTGCTGTTGCTAGATCAATGGGAGGGATTTGCCCGGGCCAGTAAGCTGCAAGGATTATCTCTGACCACTTACCACCAATCTCTGCCCTCCATGGAGGATTACCTGTGCAGGGACAGCATGGTGGTGATCCTACAAAGTCTATAGCTGTCCACTGGGTGCACTAGCCTTGGGGTTTCCTGGATGGTGAAGGCTAAGGTCAGCCCCAATGTGTGTTTTGCTCAAGACTACCCTGCCTGAGCTATAAAGCAATCTGAGATGACTGCTACTTGTGCTGGGCTTGGAGATTTCCATCGAAGCCAAGCTGTGAATCTAGGCTGGCTGCTACTAGTGCTGGGCCTAGGGCTCACTGAGGCCAGCTGTTGCTTGTTTGATAGGATATAGGAAGTTGTGAAGGATGAGCCAAGACCAGCCATTAATATAAAAAAGCAGCTTGGGTGGGCCCATAAATTGGGTGGGT
Organism: Macrotus californicus; assembly: GCA_007922815.1. Lineage (NCBI taxonomy): Eukaryota > Metazoa > Chordata > Mammalia > Chiroptera > Phyllostomidae > Macrotus > Macrotus californicus. The sequence goes on along the minus strand of VMDR010014016.1, from coordinate 22,433 downwards.
GGAGTCTCTGGGAATCTCCAAGGTGGGTCAAACAGTGTTAGTCAGGTTGATGGAGTCTGAAATATGGCACCAGCTTGCTGGCCCAGTGGCTCTCTGAGGGGAGGGTTTAGAAAAGGGGCAATGACCTCTGTTTGCCTTGATGTCATATTCTTCAGTTTCTCCCAGTACATCACTCATGTTTGAAGCTGCTACCCCCATACTGAAGCTCAGAAAGAGTGAGTCTGAGTAGGTGAGTCCATATGTGGGTTCTTTAAGAGGAACTGCTTGGGGCTCCAGAAGTTTCTTCCACCGACTCAATCCCCTTAGGTTTTGCAGCCAGAAATTGTGGGGACCTATCTTCCTGGCTGGGGTGGGGGGGCTTGGTGTGGGAAGGAGACTTCTTGCTCCCAAAATATCCCTCCTGAATTTTTATCCACCACACGTGAATGTGGGACCAGCCTGTTTCGCATCTATATCCCTCCTTTCAGTCTGGATGGATGTGATGTTTTAATTTCATAGTTGTCAGACTTCCATTCAACTCAATTTCTGACTGTTCTGAGTGATGGCTGTTCTAAATTTTAATTGTAATTTTGATGTGGTTGTGCAAAGAGGTGAGGTATGTCTGCCTATGCCACCATCTTGACAAAAGTCCCCTCTCACAATTTTTTATATTTCCTACTTGCTAAAATATGAGCTACCAATTACATGACCAAGTGGCAAGCACTCATATTTCCCAAGAATCCCTGGAAATAAGTGAATTTGATAATTTCATCTATGGTTTACAGTCTGGGAAATAAGATTTCACAATTCAATGCTGGAAGTGTAAACAACAACATACATTCAATAGGCAGTGGATGTTTTTATAGACATGATGTTCTACTAAGCACCTTGTGGAACAAGCTGAGATGAGGTGTACTTACCACCTGAACTGGGTCTTTTACTGAGTCAGCAGAGATTTTTGTGAACATATCAAACACATCTTGGTAATACTAGAGGCTAGAAATAGATGCTTGAAATCTAGTTGATAAATGACACATCTGGTCTCAATTCTTAATAATTTCTTTAAAGTTTTTTATTTTGTACAAATCCTTTGTACAAAATGACTTTTCTATGATACAATTTTTATGCAGGGAAAAGTTAGAGTTTGAATGATATTATAGCTCTTAACATTCATCTACAAAATAGATGTCTATGGAGCATTATATGAATTTCTCTGTGAATGCTGTTAATATTCAGGGATATAAGGAAAGCCAGTATGTAGCATCACTAGGAAGTATTTATAAGGTTTAAATGCAGCCACTACATGACAATTTCATGGGTAAGTGGCCCTCAGCATTCATTAACATTCCAATGTGTACCAGGCACTACAGTAAAAATGCTTCTACACATCATGATTCCAAAGTTCAGGGACCCAGTTTACCCTCCTTTTAGGAGTTGGGGTAGAAATGCCTGGGAGTATCCATGTACCAAGGCTAAGTTCTGCCTTAGAGAAAGCATCTTCGAGAAGGAAAGAGGCAAAGGAGTTGCATCCTCATTCTTTCAGAAAAGCTTTCCCTCCTTCTCTTCTTACCGTGGATTTCCACCCGTCTGCAACGTCACTTCTCTACACTTGTCTCCAGTGGATTTCTGAGCTTCATACTATTGGGTCGGCCAAAACGTTTTAGTTTTTTCCATATAATGGCTCTAGTAGTGCTTAGTTGTCTTTATCCCCATTCGAAACAAATTTGTTAGACCCCCTTGTGACAGCTGTCGTATCAGCATGTATTTAAAAGAACTTATCAAAACTGAATTTTTGTATGGCCATTGTAACATTGAAGATGGAAGAAGATATGCAACATTTTTAGTGTGTTATGCTTTATTATTTCAAGAAAGGTAAAAATGCAACTGAAATGCAAAAAAAAAAGATTTGTGTAATGTTTGAAGAAAGTGCTATGACTGATTGAATGTGTCAAAAATGGTTTGTGAAGTTTTTTGGTACTGTTGACATTTTGGCCAAATAATTCTTTGCTGTGGGGCTGTCTTATGCATTGGAAAATGTTTAGCAGCACCCCTGGCCTCTATCCACCAGAAGCCAGCCAACATACTGAAAATATCCAAATCAATAAAGTTATTGGTGAAAATGAAAAATATGGCTTTTATTTTACAGAAAAAAGCTATATTTACACACAGCTTCAAGCTATTAAAAACTGTTAACCAAAGTTGCTTTAGTTTACTGTGCTTTTAAAATATTTCTGTGCCTTCAGGTTGCTTCTGTTACATAAAGTTTTACGTGGGAGTGCTTCTTTTCCTGTCCTGAAAGAATACAGACACCATTCTTTCTGGGTTGGGGGTATCTTTACCTCCTCCCAGGCTCTGAATGAATGGTTCATCCGACTTGATACAAGTAAGTGTCTGCCTTTCTGAAATAATTTCACACACAATTTCTATATATAGAAATCTATAAAGACGATGTCTGACCAGGTTTATAAAATTTGCACTGGCACAGGGTTTCAGAGAGCTGTTTCTGAAAGTGTTTTGTTTTTTTTCTGGTTTGGTATCAACATAACCATGACAACCAGGGTAATGCTGTTATCCATCAGAAGGGAAGGGCATCTGTCAAAGGTCTTGGCCCCCTTTCTGCTACCATTAAAACTTATTATTGATTAGAATATGTTCCAACTCCCATAAATCACTAACCTTTAACATGTCTGATCTTAGGGCATTAAAATGTTGTGCGTTTCATAACAGCCCTTTGGCAGATTTGACCAGGTGAGTAGAAACAGTAATAATTATGATGGTTGGAGACATCTGGGGACACTTGTCAAGTGAGCAACCATGCGCAGGTGCTTTGCTAGGTGCTGAGGGAATAGAAATAAATAGGTATCTCTTTCTGAGTTGGGGTGCAAATAACCAGCTAAATTAGAATATGTGGTAAGCACTGTGTTAGAAACGGAGAGGGAGAGGGGTGGGGAGGGTGGCAGAAAGAGAGAGAGAGAGAGAGAGAAAGAATGAGTGAGCATGTGCTCTCTGGTATTTCTTCTTTTAAAACACTAATCCTATCAGATTAGGGCTTTACTCTGATGACATTTGACTTTAATTACTTCCTTACTCCAAATCCAGCAATATTGGGAATTGGGTCTTCAACCTATGAACTGGGGAGAGGAGTGGGGGGCACAATTCAGTCCACAGCACACTGGAGTCATGAAAAGGCTGGAGATACTATCTACCTCCTAGAGTCAATGTGAAAACTAAATAAAACAATGACCTCAAAGTGTCTGACAAAAGGGCCTGGCATATAACATAACTTCTCCATTATCGTCGCTGCTACCATGATGGGGAAATCTTAATTTATAGATTTCATGGCAGAGGAATGGATTGGCATTGAAAAAGAGGTGGCCCACTTACTAACCCTAAAGTCATGTCTGTGCAGTGTCACAGAATGAAAAGCCTGGCTAACACATTGATGTGCTGTGTGACAATGTCCCCAAGGGCAGAACCTATAGTTGAGTCCATGCTTATTCTGTCCTAGAATGCTGCGGGAGGTGATTCCAAGCAGCACATCTCCACTTTATGTGCTCACTGATCACTTGCAGACCTTGATAAGCTACAGATGCTGGGGTAAGGCTTGGGAATATAAATTTCTAACAAGCTCCCTGCTGCAGTTGTGAAGACGATACTTTGAATAGCAAGGTGCACACATGTGGATGAGTTGCTACTGAATTACAGGTGGATCCTCGACAGGCAGGGCTGGCTGGCTCTATGGTCTCTTGCAAAAAAATACCAAACCTACTGTTATGGGCTGAATTGTGTCCTTCAAAAAGATATGCTGAAGTCCTAACTCCTAGTACCTGTGAAAGTGACTTAATTCGGAAACAGGCTCTTGCCATTGTATCTAAATTAAGATGAGGTCATTAGGGTGGGCCCTACCTAATCCAACAGGACTGGTGTCCTTCTAAGAAGATAATGTGAAGACAGACACAAAGGGGGAAGGTTATGTGATGACGGAGGCAGAAATTGAAGTGATCCAATTGCAAACCAAGGAACACCAAGGACTGACGGCACTCACCAAGAGCTGGAAGAGGCAAGGAAGGATTCTACCAGATTCTACCAGAGTCTCAGAGGGAACACAGCCCTGACTATGCCTTGATTTTGGACTTCTAGCCTCCAGAACTGTGGGAGACCAAATTTCGGTTCCTGTAAGCCAACCATTGGTGGCGCTTTGTCACAGCAGCTCTTGCACACTCTACCAGCCATTTTTAGTGGTGCCATTACCCACCTCTCAGGGATAAGAAATTCATGTGTAGCACTGTCCCTTTTGAATTACAACAAGTTAATAACCCAATAAATGGATTTGAGATAAAAATTCTGGCTTCAAATTTCTCTACCCTGACAACCAAATATGCTCAGCAAGTAGTTGACTAATTATGGGAGGTAATTCATTTCTCCTGCTGTTAAAAAGTGTTTCTCTTTTTACTATTGTTGCTTCAGATGTGAATGTTGTACTACACCTAAAGTTCTTTTTATAAAATACTCTCTTTTGAGAGCCTTCTACCTGGTGATGTAGAGGATGGGATTCAAGTTAACAAGTCACACAGATCACACCCTTTCCCTCACCCCAGCTGTTGTCCAGGACATCACCTTTCCAGCCCCTCTGCACACAGTCTGCAGCTATCAATGAAGTAGAAGTTGAAGGAGAGTACAGTTTCAGCAAAACGCCACTGCTAGCCCAGGCTTAATATAAATGATGAAAAGAACACCAGACTTGTGACTAAATATGGCAGACTGAATACATGCAAGTTTATCTCCGCAATACCCAGAAAGCCTGCTTTAAACAAAACAAAACAGTAAAAGAAAGAAAAAAGAAAAAACAAATAAATTCATTAAAAAACAGTGAACATGAAAGAAGAGACAGCAGGCGTGAGATTTCCCCCAGATTCTAGAAGATGACAGAGGAGAAAGCTGAAATGCGAGGAGAGGGGAGGGGAGAGTGAGAGTGTTAGGAACAGGAAGCAGCCATATCACGTAGAACTCCCCAGAAGGTCAGGAATGGGAGATGCCAGGTACTTTCAATAACGCAGGATTGAGTAAAAACTTTTGAAAACATTGTAATTTGTATCCTCATGTAGCTAAGAGTTTACAACAAAAAGAAAAAAAATGAGAAGGTTATAAAAAGGAATGTTTGGATAACAAGAAAGAGCTCTTCAAAATAAAAAAAAATAGCACAGCAGAAATAAAACTTGCACTACAAGAGTCTAAAGATACAGTTGAAAATTCCTAGAAACTAGACCTGATGACAGAAATGGCAATGAGGACAGAATATAAGACATTTTGGACTCAGTGCAAGAGTTCCACCATTTGTATAATATAACTTCTGGACAGAGACACACCCAAGAGGAAAGGGAACTATGGAAGAATGACGTAAGGAAAATTCCCAGAACTGAAAGGTTTAACTTCCTAGACTGAAGGGCCAGCAAGTGTCTCACAGAATGGAGTACAATCCATTTCAAGGCAAAGAAATTCAGAAATACAAGGATTGAAAAGATGATTCTAAAAGTTATGAGAAAAGCAAAGGCTAGAATCAAACGGCACAAGACTTCTTGACAGCACATTAGAAGCCAGAACTGAGTCCCTACCATCTTCCCTATGGGTCATTAATAATAGTGTCTGTGTGACCTGCTGTAGTAAATAGACACTGGAGGCCAGATGTGGCTGCTCTTGGGGCTCACCTTGTGGACGGAGGGACTAATACATCTGACACCTGCAGCTCATCTAGGCTACATGCCCTGGAACATGCCAGGCTGGAGGATACAACGTTGCCAAGGTCATGTTCACTGTGGAGCTCAGATTCAAACCCAGCTTCAGAGAATCTGCTCCTAACCATTACACCTCAGAGTCTATTTATTCTCTTAATTGCTTTCAAGACTTACATGCATAATTTGATGGCCCAAATTGTCCTAGAGAAAATTTGCTGGTAAAACCAAGGGAAGAGGCTCAGGCTTTTGCAAGTGCTAAGGCACCAAAGCTAGTTAATAGGAAATACCATATGATACATACAGTTAGTGTGACCGTAGTAAGACACTATCCCTGCAAGCTACAGTGAGTGTCACATAAGTCAAGCATGATCTTCCACTGCAAAGGCAGGAATCCTTAGTTAACCAAGAAATGGGACATCTGTACTTCTTATATTCAGTACAAATGTCCAGCTGTAAAATAAGTCATGGGGCTAAAATGTACAACATAAGAAACAGAGTCAATAACATCATAATAACTATATATAATGATAGATGGTTACTAGACTTACTGTGGTGATCACTTTGTAAGGTATATAAATGTTGAATCACTATATTGTACAACTAAAACCAACACTATATGTCAATTATAATTAAAAATAAATTTTTAGCAAACATGGGAAAGCTGAAATGTGGGAGATTTCTCATGCTGTTTCTCCAGCCCCTCAGTGACTTAGAGAGACTGTATGATATAATTATTAAAAATACAAACTCTGGAGGCTTCTTTGCAAATTCCCTGTCTCCAGTCCATGGAGGTGTGACCTTGGGCAAGCTACCCTTGAGGTCTCAGTTTTTTCTTCTGTAGACTAGGAGTAATGGCTGAATCACTTCCAAGGGTTGTGGTGCAGGATAAATGACTTAGTGCACACTGTGCTCTTAGGATGGTATCTAGTACTAAGTAAGCTCTACTGGGTGTGGGAGGGTAGGGGTGGGGGTGAGGGTGTGGATGGTGGGAGGGGTGGTGACAGTGGGGAGGGTGGTGGTGGTGGAGGAGGCATTGGAAGGAAAACTACTCAAATGCCGAACAGCAGACCTGGTGGTAGCCGGATCAGCACACAGTGTGATCACCATTGTGAAATGCCAACCAGAGCAAGAACAGGAACTACAACTTTAAAACCAAAGTCTGGGGAACCAGGACAAGGCTTCCATTCTGGGAGAATATAGCTAAATGTTTATTAAGCCTGCCCATCTACCAGGTCCACAAATGCAGCAAATATTTCTCCTTGTTGTGGCTCCACGGGTGGCCACACTGTCTGCCAGGACACACTGTGCTCCTTGTTCCCCTCTGCACTGAGCCCCAGCGTTCAGAACATTCATTAAACACACTTCAGATGGGATTTCAGAGTCCCAACTCCACGTCAAGAAGAGAATGGGCCCTTTCAGCTCCTTCACTATAATTTAGCTGTGTTATAACCACGGCATCATCAGTAGAGAACTGCTCTTCTTCCTTCACTCCAAGACTCTGTGTGTGTGCGCATGCTCATGCAGTGGCAGATTTCTATTGCTTTTCTTTGCTCACCATATCGCAGCGAGCAAAAGAAAAAAATGTTTATGGAAAATGTGGCTATTCATGATGCTGGCTTTGTCTGCTCTTGACCTTGAGCAATTCATTGTCTTTTGATCACTTTTAGAAATAGATGAGTAAAAATATTCCAAAATTTACCAGAATAAAAAAGAATCTTTCTTGACATTTTGCTACGTTAAATATCCATTGGACCGGGACAAAAATATCACACAAATAATGAATGAGGCAAGTAGAAACTAGATTGTGACTGCCCAAGGAAAGCACTACAGCCATTCCAGCAACAAAATGCTAGTGTTTTCCGTATGTCCATTTAGTGCGGCACTTTTCTTTGTGGCTTCAGTGGTCCAACTAGGCCTCAAAAGTGCATTCAGCCTGTTGAGCCTAAATTTTCTGAAAATATACCTAACATGATACACTTGGCCTCCAAAATGATTATTCTATAGGAAGATGGAAAGTAGATATTTCATTGAATTTAGCTTAGCATTTGAACAGAAAGGTAAAGACTTTGTAAAACAAAACCACCAAATGTGGCTCCTGGTTCTCATTTTTCCTTATGCTCAGGAAGAGTTCTTCTACCATGTTTTTTGAAATAGAGCCTTTTTCCAAGAGAACTTCTAAGAACATTAAATGAAAGAAAATCATTGTCAAATGTTTACAGACACTTTCATCAGAACACATTTTTAGTGCTTTTCAATTAGTCAGTAGAGAGACTAGGAATGTTTTCTCAATCTTAAACAAGGATTTTTAAATTATTTTATGCATAAGGCTTTTAAATTTAAAAGTATGTAAATAATGGCTTTCAGTATCCTTTAATAACTTATTCTTGGCTCTGGAATACCCAGAAAACCTCCCGAATCAACACTGTTTTTCATACACTTGTCAGGTTTAGTATTCTGTTAACAGTGCAACTTGAGGTGGGAGTGGGCCCCAGCTCCAGATTTGTGTGTCTGCAAGGAAGTCAGAGTTCTAGTAATAAAGTTAATACTTCCCTTCTTTTGAAAAACTGGAACGCTCAGATTAATGTAAGCACAGAGACACTTTCTTTTTAGGGAAAAGAAACTTATACATAAGTATATAATAAAAGTACAAGAAGCATACGAAATAAAGACAGGAAGTAGAACAGTGGTTCCCAGGGCCCAGGAAGAGGCAGGCATGGAGAGTTACTACTTAGTGGGTACAGAGTTTCAGTTTGGGAAGACAAAGAGAGTTCTGGAGATGGATGATGGTGATGGATGAACAACAATGTGAATGTACTTAATGCCAGTGAACTATATGCTGACAAATGGCTAAATAAATGTAAATATTATATGTAGTTTTACCACAATAAATACTGGGAAAAATCCAAAAATATTTATACTCTATTTAAGGGACTGGTAAATTTGGAGGGGGAGGGACTCAAGAACCATAAAAAGCATTTTCACTATAAAAATAGAGGGAAACCTAACTTTTGCATCTTTTCCAATGAATGAAGCTATTACTATTAGGTATAAAAATGTATGAGATTACATTTGAGAGCAGTACAGAGTGAGTATCATCAGGTCATAGCTTCGATGCCCAACTTGTCACCAGCTATGTGGCCCAGGCAAGTTAAATGGCCTGCCTGAGCATTGATTTTCCCATCTGAACAATGGAATACAATGAAATAATGATACCCCCTAAAGAAGTGGATAGGATAATTAAATAAAGTAAAGACACATAAAGTGCCCACGTTTATAAGGTAGTCAAAAAAATCACAGTGAACCATTATACTTCAGTTTTAGCTGAAACCTTTTCAAGGTTATTTCCAACTTAAGGTTGCTATGCAAACTTCCTCTTGAGTATTTTTAAGCCTAACTACTTTAACTACTACAAAATAAAACATATACTTTCCCTTATATTCAAGTATCTTCTGATGAGGGGTTGGGGAATGAGATAATGAATAGAAGAGAAAGTGTGTGTTGGGGAGATTGGGGCGGGGAGAGACAGACTCTGCATGGTCTACAAACTGGAAAACCACAAAAAAGCAAATAAAATTATGTGTTCACTGTTGATGACAGTCCCTTCTCATCAGGAACTTGCTAGAATAAGATAAATATAAGCACACAGACCCTACATTTATGAAAAAGAAACATACAAGAAAGTATAATAGCAAAAGTATGGAAAGCACATCCAAAAATACTCCACTAGAAGAACTGCCAAGAAATATGAATTAAACACATTTTTGCTTTAAGTATCAGACAACAAGCCCCTTGGGTGCTAAAAAAACCACAGTGCTCACAAACGAGATCTTTCTGCATGGTTTACATCACAGATTCTTTCAGTTTTTATAAACTTACTACGAAGGAATGCTGATCAGCAGCCAGGATTTAATTAAGGAGCTAATTCCACCATAGCAGTGATTCTGAGGGGACTCTGAAAATCAGGTCCACCCGGAAACTTCAGATCATCCACAGCCAAGTATAGCCTCATACATACCTGGAGTCTCATATGTATTAAGGGTTTGGTAAAGTATCTCTCAATGATTCTGATTCATATGCACATAGACGGCACACAAGAACTTGGAAGCCATTCAGCTTACCTTTTTATGACATTCTCCTCAAATTTACCTATTTGAATACCTTGATGAAATTTTTTCATGAAAATTTCCTTGTATTCTCTGCTGCATTTGACCTCTGTCACTTATGATTACTGACTTGCCACATAATTAATTAATTCTGAAATAGCTTCCCAAGTCAGCTCTATCAGAAACAGTCATCTTTTATTAAATCAGATATATCACTCCTCTGCTCAAAACTCAGAGTAAAAGCCAGGGAGAATTCTGTCAATGGAAAACAAAGTACCAGGGGATCTGCTCTACCCCATGACATCTGTCCAAGATCATATCAGATTGCTCTCCCTCTTGCTCACTCAGCTCCAGCCACATCACAGGCCTCCTGGCTGTCTTCTGAGCATATCAGAAACATACCTGCCTCAGGGCTTTTGCACTGACTGTTCCCTCTGTCTGGTCCACTTTCTCTCCCAGAGATCTTTATGGATAATTCCCTCACCTTTTCCCAATCTCTGCACAAATGTCAGCTTCTCAAAAGGACTGACCCTAAATACCCTACTTAAAATTGCAATTTGTCCCCACACCTCCATCCTTCTTATTCTGCTCCATTTCTTTTCATTTTTCACTTTCTCTGTCAACTCCGTAGCATCCAAAACAATGTTTATAGTGGTTCGTATACACGGTAGTCTTTCTCTGAAAGAATGCACATTCTGCCAGCACATAGATCTTCATCCATTTTGTTGACCAGAATACCAATGATACACAGTGGGGGCTCATAAAGATTTGCTGATGGATGAAATTACTTTGAAACTGTAATTCTCATGGAGATACTGTAATAGCACAGTCTTTAACAAATATATACAACTATAAGCTGGAGTCTAGATTCGAAAGTCAATTTGAATATAATTTTATTCCAAGAAACTACAAGAGAGGGGCGTGGTCCAGGAAGTTGGTGGTGAGGTAGGTGGGAGTGGAGTCCACTTCCCCCTGCGCCCGGGTGGAACACCTCGCCGATCTTCTGAGGAACAGAGTGAACAGCCAACGGTACCCCAGCTTATATGAAGGTTGGGGACCAAAAATTGTAGAGGACATTGAAAAATCAGACGATAAGGAGAGTGCTTCAGGACAATAAGGTCCCTGGGACCAGCGCAGAGACCAGGGCAGCTAAAGCCCCAGGCCCAGTGCCCACTGGGTCTGCCGCAGGATTCTTGGGAGAGAGCCAAGTCAACGGCTCCCTTCCTTGCCAGGTCCCCAGGAGGAACCTGGATGCTTGAAGTTGCAGGGGGAATAAGGATGAAGTGGCAAACACACAGGGACGGTGTGCACACACTGAGACTGTGAATGCCAACTGGGAAGAGTTGGGCTGTGACAGACCCTGACATGGTCCGTCCTTGGTCTGGTTGGAGAGGTGGGATGTGTGAGACGCCAGGCATTTGTTTGGAGTGGCAGACTTGAATAGGAGGAATTTTTCAAAAACGAAAATAGAAAAAAGAGGCACTCAGCAGCTGTGTGGATAATTCTTTGCAGCAGCTGCCCCTGCCTCCTGTGTCCCTACCCCTGCCGGGTGAAGCACTGACACCTGAAGCCGCAGGGACGGTGCTTACCCAATCCCAAGGTGCGGCAGCTGCCCATCTGCGCTCATGCCTGCAGCCCAGGGGACAGCATGCACCTGACCACGTGGCCTGGTGGCTGCCTGTCCTGCCCCAGCAAGGAGGCCGAGTGCTCAGGCCTGCAGCCCTGGATGGAGTGCGCCTGACTCCCCTGCCAGAGGCACTTACCACCCAGCCCCTGCGCCCAGGACACTGGAAGGCTAACTGACTCTCTCAGAGGAAGGCCAAGACACCCCTGCAGAGGAGAGCAGCAGGGCTCAGGGAGTCAGCAATCCCCAGAAAGACTTAAATCAGTGAGGGGGTTGAACTACCCTGAAGAGACTCAGAGTCCCTAGCATCTAAGACAGCAAAGAGAGAGAAGGTGGTGTGTGAGTTGCCCCTAATTGGTGCACCTCAAGGACAGCACAACTGATGGACTGACAGCCCTGGCCTGATGCAGAAGGGCACTGGGGGCCAAAGAGCGAGCTGAGGAACTCGGCTGGTGGCTGGGCAACTGTGAAGAGACAGTCCCCCACCGGGGCCCCATCTCCGCAAAACCATAAGAAGGGAGAAAACTGAAAACAATCCCTCCTCAGCCTGCTGCAGCCAGAAGACCAACAGAAATGGCTTGGCCTGCTTAAAGCCAGCAGAAGGCCTTTTTAAAAAAAATTTTTTTTAAAAATTCCTTCTTCCTTTCTTTCTTTCTTCCTTCTGTTTTTAATCCTTCTTCCTTTCTTCCTTCCCTTTTTAACTCCTTCCTTTTTTGAAAATTATTCCCACAAGTGAGACAATAAAACCTGGAGCTGTGAAAAGACCAGAGTTAGACCCAAAGAGGGGTCATCCCAACAACTGAGACAGTGAGACAAATTTCACTTTGCTACTCCAGAGAACTTGCAAGTTATTGTGTATTTGTATTATTATTTTTCATTATTCTTACATCTTTTATTTTATTAGTATTTTTGTATTTCTCTTCTTTCTGTTTAGTCTTCATCACTTGGTTTGTTAAATTGCATTGTCTGACTGGTTTCCCTTGTTCTCTCTCTCAGTATAATTACAATTTTCCACCCCTCACTTCACTTGTGTTGCAATGACACACTACTGTAGGTCCTGTACTTCCTGTTCTTGTTATTCATTCACATACATTTGTCATATGATTGTTGCTCCATTCCTTTTGTAAATAATTGCTGTTTGACACAGTTGTAAACACTACACAGAACCCCTCCAGAATCTTAGCTCACTTCACTGTTTTCTGAACTGTATTACTGTTGTGGTGAACTCTATGCTCTCTCACACTACACCTATTTTTAATCCTTTACTCTCACTGTACCTCATAATCTGACCTCCCACAAGCTCACTGCTTTCTAGATCCAACTCACAATCCTTCCCCCTCCCTAAAAGAGTCTTATTTTCTTCCACACTTTATAAAAAGTGGCTAGTTAGGTAAAATATCAGAATTAACACTATACATATCCAAAGGATCTCCTATCTATTCTCTATGGGTTGGTACTTTAAATACCATAGAGAACACTCCCGCTGTCTTAAACCATTTTACCTCCCCCCTCCAAATGATCACAAAAAGGAGTAGGTGGGAGCTGCGAACACCAGTACACCTGCTGGAAGAGAAAACCCACCAAAGAAGGAACCCCAACAGATAACAATGAAAGAAGGTGAAGGAGGGAGTGGAAGCCACACTAACCTCAAAAAAGAACCGATCTGGAAATACATCTAAATGGTGGAGAAATTATCCAGAATAAACAACTGAACAAGAGTGAGAGAGAAGCCTCAAAACCTTGTACACACGGAAGAAACAGCTTGAACACAACCTGTCCACATCTACACAACAGAATACAAGATATGGTTGATGGAGTGACCCTCAGTTAACAAGCTGGAGGGAAGGACTCACCAAAAAAAAGACCAAACAACAATCAAAACCCAAAGACGTACAGAGAGTCAACATAAATGACAGCCTGAGACCTGTGAGCTCAGGAGATCAAGGAGACAGCACCACTGAATCTCACAGGGCTTCTACCATAGAAGTTCACCAGAAACCCAGGCAGTCAGAACATATCAATTTAAGAAGCAGAGGCGAACAAGAACAGTCAAACAATGAGTAGACAAAGAAACAATCCCCAAATGAAAGGAAAGGAGGAAGCCTCAGAAGGAATGCTCAATGAAACAGGGGAAAGTCAACTGTTGGGTATTGAATTTAAAGCAATAGTTACAAGGAAGCTCAGTGAGCTCACAGAGATTTAAAAAAAACCACAGGGAAACTACAATGACCCCACTGCAAACTATATCAACAAGAAAAAGGTAATAGAAACTGTCAAGAAGGGCAGAGAGGAAATGAAGAATACAATTTCTGAACTGAAGAACACTGTAGAAGGAATAACAAGCAGGCTACATGAAGCAGAGGATCAGATCAGCGAGTTGGAGGACAAGGTAGAAAAATACCCAGAAAGAGCCAGAAAAGGAAAAGAAGCTCAGAAAGAACAAAGAGGGGTAAAGGGAAATGCAGGACAACATGAAACATAGTAATATCCATATAATAGGGATATCAGAAGGAGAAGAAGAAGAGAAAGGGATAGAAAACCTGTTTGAAAAAGTAATGATGAAAAACTCCCCTAATTTGATGAGAGAAAAAGTCGCACAAATCCAGGAAACACAGAGAGTCCCAATGAAGAGGAACCCAAGGAGGCCCACTGCAAGACACATCATAACTAAAGTGGCAAAATTCCAAGACAAAGAGAGAATCTTAAAGGCAGCAAAGGAGAAACAAGAAGTAACATACAAGGGAGCCCCGATAAGGCTAGTAGCTGACTTTTCAATGGAAATGTTCCAAGCCAGGACAGAATGGCAAGAAATATTTCAAGTAATGAAAACCAGAGGCCTGCAACCAAGGCTATTTTACCCAGCAAGGCTCTCAATTAAGATGAAAGGCCAAATAAGGAGCTTCCCAGACAAAAGAAGCCTCAAAGACTACACCACGACCAAACTAGCTTTGCAAGAGATGCTAAAGGTACTGCTTTAAGAAAAGAAAAAGAAATAGTGACAGAGAGAAGAACACAGGTATAAAGGAAGTAAAATAGCAATGAATAAGTACCTATCAATAACAGCAGAACGGTAAATGTAAATGGATTAAATGTTCCAATCAAAAGACATAGAATACCTGAATGGATAAGAAAGCATGAACCGCACATATGATGTCTACAAGAGACCCACCTCAGGACAATAGACATACACAGGCTGAAAGTGAAGGGTTGGATAATATATTCCAAGCAAATAGACAGGAAAAAAAAAAAGCCAGGGTAGCAATACTCATATCAGACAAAACAGACTTCAAAACAAGGGCCATAAAAAGAGACCCAGAAGCTCGCTTCATAATACTCAAGGGAAGAATCCATCAAGAAGACATAAACATTGTAAATATATATGTACCCAACATAGGAGCACCCACATACATGAGGAAAATCCTTGACAATTTCAAGAAAGATATTGACAGCAACACAATTATAATAAGGGATTTTAACACCCCACTGTCAAAAATGGACAGATCTTCCAAACAAAATATCAACAAAGATATTGTGGCATTGAACAAAGCCCTAGATGAAATGGACTTAACTGATATATATAGAGCCTTTCATCCAAAAGAAGCAAAATACACATTCTTTTCAAATGCACATGGAACATTTTCAAAGATGGACCACATGATAGGTCACAAAACGAGCCTCAACAAATTCAACAAAATTGAAATCATATCAAGCATTTCCTCTGACCACAAGGGACTCTAACTAGAAACCAACCTCAAGGAAAAAAACCCAAACACTCAAACTCATGGAGATTGAATAGCATGCTATTAAACAATGAATGGGTCAACAACGAGATTAGGGAAGAAATCAAAATGTTTCTGGAAACAAATGAAAATGAACACACAACAATTCAAAACGTACGGGACACAGTAAAGGCAGTCCTGAGAGGGAAGTTCATAGCGATACAGGCCTACCTAAAAAAGATAGAAACATTTCAAATAAACAACCTAACCCTACACCTACAAGAACTCAAAGAACAACAACAAAGACAGCCCAGAGCAAGTAGAAGGAAGGAAATAGTCAAGACCAGAGCAGAATTAAATGACATAGAGACTAAAAGCACAATTCTAAGGCTCAATAAATCTGGGAGCTGGTTCTCTGACAAGATAAACAAAATCGACAAGCCTTTAACCAGACTCATCAAGGAAAAAAGAGGGAGGACCCAAATAACCACAAGCAGAAATGAAAGAGGAGAGATTACAACAGATACCACAGAAATACAAAGGATTGTAAGAAATTACTACGAAAAACTATATGACAAGAAATTTGAAAGCGTAGGTGAAATGGACAAATTTCTAGAAAAATATAATCTTCCAAAACTGAATGAGGAAGAAGCAGAAAGCCTGAACAGACCAATAACAGCAGATGAAATCAAAACAGTAATCAAAAAACTCCTGACTCAGAAAAGCCCTGGACCGGACACTTTCACAGGAGAATTCTATAAAGCATTTAAGGAAGAGCTAACCCCCATCCTTCAAAGATTATTCCAAAAAATTCAAGAAGATGGAAGACTCCCAAACTTTTTTTATGAAGCTAGCATCATCCTAATCCCAAAACCAGAAAAAGACACAAGAAAGAAAGAAAACTTCAGGCCAATATCGCTGATGAACATAGATGCTAAAATCCTGAAGAAAATATTGGCAAATTGCACCCAGCAATACATTAAAAAGATCATATACCATGATCAAGCAGGATTCATCCCAGGAATCCAAGGATGATATAATATTTGCAAATCAATAAACATAGTACATTGCATTAACACAACGAAAGACAAAAGACAAAAATCACAACGAAAGACAAAAATGATCATTTCAATAGGTATAGAAAACACATTTGTTAAGGTACAGCACCCATTTGTGATAAAAACACTCAGGAAAGTGGGAATAGAGGGAGCATTCCTCAATATAATAAAAGCCATATATGAGAGACCTACAGCCAACATCATACTCAATGGGAAGAAACTAAAATCTTTCCCACTTAGATCAGGAACAAGACAAGACTGTCCACTTTCACCATTTATATTCAACATAGTATTGGAAGTTCTAGCCACAGCAATCAGACAAGAAAAGGAAATGAAAAGTATCCAAATTGGAAAAGAGGAAATCAAACTGTCATTGTTTGCAGAGGGCATGATAGTGTACATAGAAAATCCTATAGACTCCACCAAAAAATGGCTCAACCTAATAAATGAATTTGTCAAAAGAGCAAGATACAAACTCAATATTGAGAAATCAAAGATATTTTTGTACACCAACAATGAAACATCACAAGCAGAAATCAGGAAAACAAATTCCACTTGATATAGCAACAAGAAAAATAAAATACCTAGGAATAAACCTAACTAAGGAGGTAAAAGAACTGTACTCAGTATGCTATACAACACTAAAGAAAGGAATTAAGGAAGACACAAATGGAAACACATAGGATGTTCATGGATCAGAAGAATTAACATCATCAAAATGGCCATAATACCAAAAGCAACTTATAGATTCAACACAATACCTATTAAAATATTAATGGGGAGATGTCCGGCGAAGATGGAGGTGTAGGTAGACACACTGTGCCTCCTCGCACAACCAAAAGAAGGACAACAACAAATTTTAAAACAAAAAACAACCAGAACTGACAGAAAATCGAACCGTATGGAAGTTCGACAACCAAGGAACTAAAGAAGAAACTTTCATCCAGACTGGTAGGAGGGGCGGAGATGGGCCAGGTGGAGAGGACTTGTGAGGCAGGGCGGTGGCTGGTGGATCCGGGCAAGGCGCAGCTGGCCAGGAGAGGTGGCGGCTTCGGATCGAGCATCCCACTCCCTTGTGAGGATAAAGCGGGAGGAACAAATGGGGAGCGACACAGACCCCATAACCCAGAGTTCCAGTGGGGGGAAATAAAGCCTCAAAGCCTCTGA
The DNA here is from genome assembly GCA_007922815.1 of Macrotus californicus. NCBI lineage: Eukaryota > Metazoa > Chordata > Mammalia > Chiroptera > Phyllostomidae > Macrotus > Macrotus californicus. Next base: position 5,051 of record VMDR010014016.1, on the reverse strand, counting down.
CTGAAAGCTCCTGTGGGGGTTGAGGCGGCGGCAGCAGGAGAAACTCCTGGACTCACAGGAGAGCTTGTTGGAGAGACCCACAGGGTCCTGGAGCGTGCACAGCCCTCCCACCGGGAATCAGCACCAGAATCAGCACCAGAGGGCCCAATTGGACTGTGGGTAGTTTGGAAAGTCACTGAAAACCGGCAGAGAGTGGAGCAAGTGCCATTGTTCCCTCTGGGTCCCCTCCCCCACAGTGTCATTCCACAGCAGTGTGGGTTGCCCTGCCCTGGTGAACACCTAAAGCTCTGCCCCTTACTATGTAACATGTGTGCCAAGACAACAAAAATGGCCCAATGAAAGAACAGATCAAAGCTCCAGATAAAATACAACTAAGCAACGAAGAGATAGACAGTTCAAAACACTGGTAATCAGGATGCTCACAGACTTGTTCAATTTGGTCACAAATTAGATGAACAAATGAAGGCGACAATAAGGGAAATGAAGGAAAATGTACAGGGAACCAACAGTGTTGGGAAGGAAACTGGGACTCAAATCAATGGTGTGGACCAGAAGAAAGAAAGAAACTTTAAAGCACAACACAATGAAGAAACAAGAATTCAAAAAAATAAGGAGAGGCTTAGGAACCTCCAGGATGTCTTTAAACGTTCCAATATCCGAATCATAGTGGTGCCAGAAGAAGAAAAGGAAGAGAAAGAAATTGAAAACTTATTTGAACAAATAATGAAGGAGAACTTCCCTAATTCGGCAAAGGAAATAGACTTCCAGGGAGTCCAGGAAGCTCAGAGTGTCCCAGAGTTGGACCCAAGGAGGAACACACCAAGGCACATCATAATTACATTACCCAAGATGAAAGATAAAGAGAGAATCTTAAAAGCAGCAAGAGAAAAGAAGACAGTAACCTACAAAGGAGTGCCCATCAGACTGTCAGCTGATTTCTCAAAAGAAACCTTACAGGTAAGAAGGGGCTGGCAAGAAGTATTCCAAGTCATGAAAGCCAAGGACCTACATCCAAAATTACTCTATCCAGCAAAGCTTTCTTTTAGAATGGAAGGGCAGATAAAGTGCTTCCCAGATAAGGTGAAGTTCAAGGAGTTCTTCATCAATAAGCCCTTATTATATGAAATGTTAAAGGGACTTAAAAAGAAGATAAAAAATATGAACAGTAAAATGACAACAAACTCACAGCTATTAACTGAACCTGAAACAGAAACAAAAACAAACTAAGGAAACAACTAGAACAGGAACAGAATCACAGAAATGGAGATCACATGGAGGGTTATCAGTGGAGATGAGGAGGTGGGGGAGAGAGGAGGAAAAGGTACAGAGAATAAGAAGCATAAATGGTAGGTAGAAGATAGATAGGGGGAAGTTAAGAATAGTATAGAAAATGTAGAAGCCAAAGAACTCATATATATGACCCATGGACATAAACTAAAGAGGGGGAAAGTGGGGGAAAGGGGTGTGCAGGGCAGAGGAGGGTGGGAAGTTGGGACAACTGCAATAGCATAATCAATAAAATATATTAAATAAAAAATATTAATGGCATATTTCACAGATATAGAACAAACACTTCAAAAATTTATATGGAACCATGAACGACTCCGAATAGCTGCAGCAATTTTGAGAAAGAAGAACAAAGCAGGAGGGATCACAATACCTGATATCAAACTGTATTACAAGGCCACTGTAATCAAAACAGTCTGGTACTGGCATAAGAACAGACACATAGACCAATGGAACAGAACAGAAAGACAAGAAATAAACCCAAGTCTCTATGGTCAACTAAAATTCGACAAAGGGGACAGCAGCATAAAATGGAGTAAAAATAGCCTCTTCAACAAATGGTGTTGGAACAATCTGGACAGCTAGATGTAACAAAATGAAACTCAATCACCAACTTACACCATACACAAAAATAAATTCAAGTGGATAAAAGATTTCAATATAAGTCGTGACACCATTAAAGTCTTTGAGGAGAACATAGGTAGGAAAATCTCAGATAGTCCATGCAGCAATATTTTCACTGATATGTCCCCTAGAGCAAGGGACACAAAGGAAAAAATAAACAAATGGGATCTCATCAAAATAAAAAGCTTCTGCATGGCTAAAGAAAACAGCATTAAAATGAAAAGAGAACCAACCGTATGGGAAAACATATTTGCCAATGATACCTCAGACAAGGATTTGATTTCCAAAATATATAAAGAACTCACATGACTACACTCTAAGACAAGCAACCTAATTAAAACATGGGCAAAGGACCTGAACAGAAACTTCTCCAAGGATGACATATAGAGGGTCCAGAGACATATGGAAAGATGCTCAGCATCACTAGCCATCAGAGAGATGCAAATTAAAACCACCATGAGATACCACTTCATATCAGTCAGAATGGCCATCATAAACAAATCAACAGACAAGTGTTGGAGAGGATGTGGAGAAAAGGGAACCCTAGTGTACTGTTGGTGGGATTGCAGACTGGTGCAACCACAATGGAAAACAGTATGGAATTTCCTCAGGAAACTAAAAATGGAATTGCCTTTTGACCAGGCAATCCCACTGCTGGGATTATATCCTAAGAACCCTGAAACACCAATCCAAAAAAACCTATGCACCCCAATGTTCATAGCAGCACAATTTACAATAGCCAAGTGCTGGAAGCAACCTAAGTGCCCATCAGTCAATGAGTGGATCAAAAAACTATGGTACATTTACACAATGGAATTCTATGCAGCAGAAAGAATGAAGGAGCTCCTACCCTTTGCAACAGCATGGATGTAACTGGAGAGCATTATGCTAAGTGAAATAAGCCAGGCAGTGAAAGACAAATACCATATGATCTCACCTTTAAGAGGAACCTAAGCAATGAAATGAACAAGCAAGCAAAATATAATCAAGGACACAAACTGAGAACAGGCTGACAGTGACCAGAAGGGAGAGGGGAGGGGATTATAGGGGAAAAGAATGAAGGGTTTGCAGGAGCAATAAGAAAGGACACATGGAGAATAACAAAAAGGGGGGGAAACAGAGGAGGGAGGTGGGAAGGGCTGGGGTGGTGGGGAATGGTAGTGAGAAAAAGCAGAAAACCATACTTGAACAACAATAAAAAATAAAAAAATAAGAGGAGTTATGAAAAATGAATACGAGGATGGAAGAAACACCCTCCGGCACTGATCCTCTACTGAAGTATGTGTTTCTTGGCATCTAAAATAAATAAAAATCACATACTTCAAGAATTTCTAGTACAAGTAGAATTGGCATATCTCTCCATAACACAGAGAAGGAAACCCCATAATATAATGGTGTTTCAAGACAGTGCTGTTTACCTATTAGTTTGTAATAATAATTGCCACTGTGTAGCAGGCAATTTTTCTTTTATTTTTTACTTTCAGGAACATTTTGTACGTGTTATTTACCAACCAGGCTGAGAAATCTTCCTTATTTCCCGATGGTTCTCAACAGTGTCCTAAATTGCTTTAACAGTATCTATCTACTTTACATTCTCTATCTAATTTGACTAAGGAGTTTCAATTACCTTGTTAATGTCTCAAGAGTGTTAGGCATGCCCATTAAATAGAAGCCCACAATGCCTACCATAATACTTAGGAAGGCAGCCAGGAGTCATGGAGGTCAATAGATCAGTTAAGTTCTCACTAGACAGTGAACAGTTATAGGGAACCTATCTATGTGTGATGTGATCTTGTGGCTCAGCTCTGGTTCTGAGCGCAGACAGACGCACGTGGCGTGCAGAGAACATCCGTGCATAGGTACCCCATAGTGAATCAGGCCTGTGTTGTACCTAGGCCGTTTTGAGACTTGCTTTTGCTAAAAACTCCCTCACCTTGAATTGAGGAAACAAATGTTTACTGCATATCTTTAAAGTCAGTTCCTAAAATCTATGCTCAACCTCCGAAGTTTGGGTATAACCCATTGAACCTCTTTTCCCTTTACATTTGCAAATGACTTTTATCTTAAAGGGATTAGCAACATTCTTTCTTTTGTTATGGTAACCACCTAAAGGGATCCTGTGCATAGTTAATGAGAAGCATCCTGGATGTAGTGTACCTAGAGTGTCAATAAAAGCCTGTCCAGGCGAGAGGTCCGGGCCCTCTCTCTCTGAGAGAGAGAGTGGCCACGCAGACTGGCCCTCTCTCACACTCTCTGGCCCGCTCTGGGCCTCTCTCACACACTCTCACCTTCTCCATGGCCTTCTCTCCCCCTCCCCCTCTCTCTCCCTCGGGCCCTCTTTCTCTTTCTCTTACCAAGAGAGAACGGCCACACAAGCCCTAGCACTCTCTCACTTAGAGAGTGGCTCGACATCCCTTTTTCTCCACCGGATTCCTTTAGTCCGAGTGAATTTGTTCATCACTTGTCGGGGGATATGGGACAAGCATTCCACAACCACATGCGGTCCTGCCGGATGGGACCGCGACAAACAGTAGAAACAGCAGCACCCAGCAGAGACCTAGAATGGGCCTCCAGCTCATTAGGGCCTGATGCTTCCAGGGGTCTTTACTGACCCAAAGGGGAAAGGAAAGGAGTTTGGCAAGGGAACTGTTGTGAAGACAGAGGCTGTGGAAGATGCTCAGAAACACAGCAGGTTTGTCAACACATTTTGACCACACAAAGAGACCAGTGAATGTTTCATATTTTTTCCTGATGGTGGTGAAAAAATTTTTCTTTTGAAGACATATAAAAAGAGCTCTGTAGAGACAACATATCAAAAAGAAGATTTCTTTCAGAACATGTCAAAACATGATTCCATCAGGCTATACAGTCTAAACTGATGGATCGTGAATTTCAGGTTGGTAACAATTTGCAGATAAGTTGTAAATTAAATGTGAAAAGTCTAAATACCAAGGTTACCCACTATAAAATAAATCTTATATAAGGAGCAGGAGAACTGTACTTTCCTTGTCCCTGTTGCCAAAATACACAGGCTGGATTATGTGTCCCAAGATTTCGTCATGAAAATGGGATTTCCTTCATGAAAGACTAGGCAATAAAGTATGAGAGCAACTTGATTTTTTTTTTTCTTTCCAAGGCAC
>VMDR010014015.1:0-24138 GCA_007922815.1 Macrotus californicus | reverse complement strand
GAATGGAAGGGAAGATAAAGTGCTTCCCAGATAAGGTCAAGTTCAAGGAGTTCATCATCACCAAGCCCTTATTATATGAGATGTTAAAGGGACTTATCTAAGAAAAAGAAGATCAAAAATAGGAACAGTAAAACAAACAAACATAGAGACTGTGAACAGATGGGTGGTTATCAGATGAGAGGGCAGGTTGGAAAAATGAGTGAAAGGTGAAAGGGATTAAGAAGTATAAATTGGCATTTATAAAAATAGTCACAGGGGCATAAATGTTCTTAATATTAATTTATCCTCCAGAAGGCAACTCTATGGAAAAAGAGGCTTTGTCTGTCTCATTCCCTCCTATATTTCCAATGCCTGCCTCAAAATAAATATCTACTAAATATTTGTTGAATTGATGAATGAATAAAAATGAATGAATGGAGTTTATATTTGTTTTATGTTTAAATATAAATTTGTTTTCTAAATGTATGTTTGTTTTATAGTTGAATAAAAATTATTCCTGTTTTTATGCTGGTACGTATTTAAATAGCATCTTGTAAGAAAAATAATAACACACATCACTCGTAAGAACTTTGCCTCCTTTGAAAGAGATCTAAATATTTAAAAGGTATTGCCAGTCCTTTAAAACCAAAGGGTTAATCCTGACTCTTCCCCTTTTTGTCACTTTCTTGACTCTTCCCCTTCCACTTTGTGTTCCTACCTCCAAAGGAGTTTAAAACTCCTGCCTGTGCTTTCCCACTGTCACCCTTCCCTTTCCGCACCTGCCACTTCCAGCTCCTTCCTTCACCTCGCCGTCATAACCTACATTAGAAGAATAAAGGACAAGGAAAGAGCAGAGAGGGAAGGAGGTTTTCCAGCACCTGAAAGACACTCAAGTGAAGAAAAGTGACTCTGGAGTCACACTGAGTACGATCCCAATCCTAATCCTGCCATTTACGTATTACCTCTCAGACCTTCAGTAGGCCAATTAAACAATTTTGATGTCTAGTCTTATCAATAAACTGCTCAAATGCTTAGCACCATACCTGGCAAGAGCCCTGGATAAGTGAGGCTCCTGCCTCTGCCACACACTTTCGAAGGCCTTACTCTGCCCCTGTGGCAGGAACTCCTCCCCATGACCAAGAACATGTACTTAACTCGAAGCCAAGCATCACCCCACCATGAACTGGAGCCCTGAATCTCCTGACAAAGGGTCCTGCTCCTAGATCCTGGCTAGGTCCCCAGTCCTTCTGGTAGTGGATCTTCCCTTTGGTGTGTGCGCCCTGAGTTTGAGGAATGGCTCTCAGACAGTTGTGGCTTATAAACATGTGGTGGAGTGTCTATAATTCTAAGTGTGAGTCCTCAGCCAATGTTGGATAAAGCCTGATGGGAGAGGGAAACAAATAAGGTGGATCTTGACCCAGGGGCTTGGGTCCATTCTTCCTATATTGCTTCCTTATGGCTGGGAACTCTGAAGAGACTGAGAATTCATTCATGTCTCACTTTGAACCAGACCTTCCAGGTTCATTTTGAAGGAATATTTTTTGAAATAGAAAGATTAAATGTATTCAGTAACCGTTGCTAGCTTGATTTAGAACTTTTAAATATTTAATACATGGCCTCCATTTGTACTTTTGCTTCAAGTCCTACAAATGGTGTGGGTGGATCTCTCTGGGACACAATAACTGTGTGTGAGTTGATGCTATTCTAATTATTCCTTCACAAGGTGACAGTATGGCCAGTTAATAAGCATTAGAAACTGTTAGCTTAGAGCACTGTCCTAAGCACATTTGGGCAATACAAAAGAGATAGAAGAAACAGCCTAGGCTTCTGGGTACTCATAAGCTGAGTGAATATAAATCATACACATAAGAAATTTAAGAATAACCTCAGAAGTGTCCAGAATTTTATGAAACCAATTTTCTACGAGGCTTACAGAACACAGTCTCAATTGAATTATGGCCACTAGGGTTCTATAAATCTATGTATGCATTGCCATCCTTTCTCTGCCTGATTGAATTTTCCCATCTTTCAAAGGCTCTCAAGCCTGGTCTCCTGGGCAAAGCCTTCTTGGCTGCTCTCCTCCACCCTCCACTGCTTGTCTCTGAACTCCTGGTATAGTCAAGGTCATCAGCAAAATTTTAGCTTCTCATTTTTCTTTAACTGTTTCATGCTAATTGGTCTATGTTTTTATGGTGACAGTTTCTCAGAGGCAGAAATCTTGTCTTGCATTCCACTTACATGATTTTCTGTTCATTGTCCTTTCCTTTCCCCAGCTTCCTCACCCTTTCATCTCCCTACTCTTCCTCACCAACACTCACACCATGTGAATTGATCGGTCCCTCTGCTGTTCTGCAATGAACTGTTCAGCCCTTAATTATAGCATGCAACTTAGTAAACACACACGCACCCACATACTTCCCACACTTAGGTCTCCCCCACTTAGTGGAATATTTAGTAAAGATGGCTTCTAATAAACAGTACACAAGGAAAAGTACTCCACATTCTTGTTCCCAGAGAGAGACCAATCAGGTGTGAGAATTGTCTGAGCAAACACGAGGTTCTGAAGTGGAGAATGCTCTGAAGAGGGAAGTAGCCATACTGTTGGAAGGAACAGGAGGAAACTGTTGCTGGGAGGTAGACCCATTCATCTTCTGCATCACATGGGTCAGGCAAGGACAATTCTTTAACATGTGCCTTTTGGGACAGAGGTGGAATGCTCACTGCTAAAGCCACGTGATCAGGGATATAGGCCCCATGCCCTGCCTCTGGGCCAGGGACAACTGGTATCCACAGCTTATGTCAGGGTCTTTGACCACAGCACAGCTGCTGAGACCTCTTGCAGACTCGGAGCTCCATACCTTAGCTATGTCAGCTGAGTTCAAGGACTGTCCTCAAAAGGCTGAAGGCTCCTTGGGGCAGGGACAGTCTCATTCATTCCTGAGTCCCTAATACACAGAACAGTGTCTAGCAAAAATGAGCACTCAGTGAAGGGCAATGTGATAGGTGCCAAGTGCACAGGCTCTGCAGACAGAAAGATCAGACTTGATTTGAATACCGGTTCCATCGTTCATATGTTGTATGACTTTGGATAAATTATTTAAGCCTTCGTATCTAAAAGTACATGTCATTGTGGAATTATAGAATTATAAAATGATTACCCAACTTATTTACATAATTTATCTCTTTCTAGAAAAATAATTAGGGTGATAGAAATATAATACAATTTTAAAAATAAAGATTAATTTAAATAAAGAGACACTGAACATGGGAATGATACAATGATACCGCAGTGATAGTATTTTGCCAAAGAGAAGTAGCGAGTAGGCAAACCACTCAGAAGTCAACTTGCTCCCTCGGGCTCTCATAAAGATAAGTCAGGCGGCAGCACACTGCAGCAGGCACTGCCGGCGTTCTGCAGCTTAGCCCCTCCCACCACGTCCACTTACCACGTCATTCCAAACTAGAGCTCGATAAAGTCATTTGAGAGGCAGGGGAAAGCACCCATGCTAGATTGAGAGGAAGACAGATTTTAGATGTAAAATTACCACCTCCCTCAGCCAAGCTTTAAATAGTTATTGAGTATTGATTAATCTGAGGTTATCGTTTGAGATAAGTAGTTAGAGTTCATGTATCAAGTTGAAAGCAGAGGTATGCACTTTGTCAGCTGAGAATGAGGAATTACTGACATCTTATGAAATCCGTCAAATTAGGGTATAAAGAACCTGGTAGGGCACGTAAGCACTTAATGGAGCACCTGTTACTTACTAAGCTTGTAATAAATAACTACTATTATTAGTATTATGAATATATTAATGTATTAATAGATACCTTGTACTATCCATTATATACTTATTAACTGGTCGATGGATCGATTAGGAATGAGCACAGAAAACAATGAAATGGAAAAGTGGGGTTCAATCAGGTTGCCTATGAAAAGGAGACAATAGAAAGTGAAATACTGACAAACTGAACTGTTTAAACTATTAGTTGTACATACAATTTATAGTCTTCTTTAGTCTCTTCAGAAGGAAGATATGATTTGCACCATATTTATTATCCAACTTTGTATCCAAGTTCTACAAGTGTACCTTACACCAAAACTGTGCCAAACACAGAGAAGAAAATGAAAAAACCAATCGCCCAGATGTTTCTAAATAGTTAGAGGCTCATGAAAGTCCTAGATGTTGAAAAGCTACATCTTCTTCCTCCAAGATTTCTTGCTATGAGGCCATGTCTTCACCAATGACAAGAAGTCTGGGAAAATATAACAAACCTTTGATAGAAGCAGCTGTGGTTCATTTAACATTATTGAGCAGCAGTAGTGGTAATACTACTACCAATAATAGATAGTTATCACAGCGATGATAATACACTACCATTTACTGAGTTCTCATCTTATGCCAATAATATAAATCTTTTTCTAAAATATATGCTGCGTATAAAAAGAACATAAACACATTCTTACTTTTTAAAAAATCATAAAATAATCTTCTATTCATCAACCGACCAGCTTAAAAAAATGTGTTACCAGTAACTCAGAATCATCAGCTGTACTCAAACCCAACAGACTCTCACACACTCCAGAGTATTTTGTGTTATTCATTGCTTTGTTTTTCTCTGTGATTATCATGCATACATATTTTCCTAATTATAATGTTTAATTTTTCCTGTTTTGGAACTTTATGCAAATAGAACCATACTATATATTTTCTTTGTTTTATACTCAATATTGTTATTAAAACTCATCCATATTGTAGCCCATATGGGTAGTTCATTCATTTTTACTACTGTATAGTATTTCATTACATCAATAAGCCAGAGTGTATAGATACTTAGGCTATTTCCAGTTTTTTCCAATTATAAACAATAATACTATAAGCAATATGTTTAAACATCTCTGTTAATTTAGTAGTTATTAAATGATCTTATGGCAGACAGTGGTTATTAAAAGACCCTAGGGACAGATTATGACCTTGTTTCTCTCATACTCTCCAAGAAAATTTTCCTTGGGTTAAAATAATCTTTATATTTCCCTCTTTAATCATGAGTTTACTTTGTTATTTGGGAAACCTGATCTCTTTCCCTGAGATCTTTTTAATCATATATCTTTCTAAAGTGAATCTTTTTCTACTGAAAATGCTCATTAACATATCTCCCTAGAATTTCTAGGAGGGTAGAAATACTAGCTTGGGCTGTGATCTCATTTAAAAAAAACTAATAAAAATTAGATACTAAGGTTTAAGGACAAAAATTACATCTCAATCACACAGGTTTTTGGGAAGCAGGAGTCTAAGATTTTATAGCATCATTAAAGTAAAGCACTTGAAATGATTTATGCTGACTAGATGCCTGGCTGTGTAAAATATCAGGTAAAATGGTCCAGAGATGATGTAAAACACATAGTCTCTGCCCATGTAAAGTGTAATTGTTGGGAAAATATATGAGCACATACGAAAAAGACTCAAGGTTATTCCCAAATGAGCCCCGCTTATCTACCTTCAGACAGATAAGCTTGGAGATGAATCTTTATCATTACTTACTAATTAACTCAAAGCTTTGGTGTGACAAATCATTTTACATTGGAAATATGGGTTTCAGGTGGCAAAGAGACCTACTACAAATGGTTTCTCTATATAATTGAAATGTATTTTGTTTGCTACCTAGTTTTTATATGACTTTGTTAAATAAATCTATACTCATCAAGCACAGAATTGAGAGGAGGTGAGTAGATAAATATCTCATCAGCTATAATATTCTACTAAATTACTAAACAAAGTTAGCCTTTTTAAAAATTGTATTTTCATATTTTTGCTTTGCAGATTTCTTTTCTTGGTCTCAAATATCAAATCTACCTCATCTCCACAACCGTTTATAAACCACGCTCCTTCCTCCAGCTACCAACCTATCAATCTCCTTCTCTGTAAACTTTCTTAAGAGTATTCAATACCTCCTACACCAACTGCGTCAAACAATTCCATTATCTCACAGAAAAACCATCTCCTGTCCCCATCCTTCTATTGAAAATGCTCTTCAACATCAGAGAACTGCTAAATGCCAAATTCAGAATAATTTCTTAATTATTACCTGACTTGGCTTTTCTGGAGAATTTGACACTATTGATTATCCTTTCCTGGAAGCTCTTTTTATGGCTTTTATTCCCAAATATAACAAGTTCCCTTCCCTCTTCTTCTGTTCTACTCTACATGGCACTTCCTCTTCCTAAAGTTTTTCTCACCCTGCCCTGAGTTTTCTTTAAAAAAAGAAAACCACACCTACCTTCCACAGCCCAACTAAAATGCCACCTCCTCTGTATACCCCTCCACCACCACCAAGGCTCAGAATCAATTTAGTCATTTGCTCTTTTGTGATTCTGTAGCACTTTTTGTATATTTTTATTATAGCTGTTATTCCACTGCATGTTAGCTACTCATTCATATACCTGCCTCTCTCTACTAAACTATAAGAATCCCTGAGAGCCTGCAACTGAATTTGGTTCACTTTTGTGTCCCTGGCACTAGTTCAGAAGCTACAAGGGGACAATTTCATTAAATGTTTTGTGAATGAGTAAGAGAGTAAGAACATATTGACATGAGGTATTAAAAAGGGCTTAAACTCTGGCCAATAGAATGGGCCACCAGATCATCTCATATTTCAAAAGAAATAAATGAATAAAACTAAGGTCACACTGAACAGAGAAAACATCAGAATCGATGGAAAATGTAAAAATGACTGTGTGATGGCTCCTCAAACACCAAGCTCCATCCAGTATCATGTCTCACTGCTCTTTGATGAAATTACAATAGATCTGAGGAGGGTTTGCTGAAAGCAAAGTTTGATCTGACTGTGGTCCACCTAAAGCCAATCTAATTGTGGAGCAAATGTTAACTCTGAGTCACCGCTACAATTATTTCAACAATGCTGCCTCCTAGCTAGCACACACAACCGAATTAAAAGATAAAGGACTAAAAATGTTGCTAATCTCACTTGTATCTAGCAATTACTGGGGCCCAAAGGACTTCACTGTAAAACAAATATTGGCAACATCCAAAGTTACATGTGACGTTTTTCTACATTTTTCTCTCCATCCCTAGCATCTTCTTCTGCCTTAAGATAATTTCCAAAGTACCAATACTATTAGATCATATAAGCCATTATGTTATATAGATTTCAGTTTTTAAACAAAGCTACCCCATAATCTATTCTAATTCCCCTGTGAACAGTGTTGAACAAAAGAGAAGCCAGGATCATCTTCGGTGGTTCAGAAGTACATTTACACAAGAATTGCCTGTGTATCTTACAAGGCAAAGCTATGCAAGCTAGTTCCTTTAAGCATCACCTTGGGAAAATATACACTGGACCAAATTTTCCAGTGTTTAAACTGCTCTCTGGAAAGACATAGGCCCTTCTGGAAGCTTCAGTAACTGTGTGAGACCACTGGGGTACCATTTGGTAAGCTACAGCTTCAGTGAACTCAATGGCACCCTAGTGGCCTGAAAGAGTTAACGCAGCATCTAGCTGTGCATGACTTAACTCCTTGGGAATTATTTCTAGGCTGAGAGAATCTGTCTCAGGTCATTAAGAACATTTCCTCTGAACTTTGGCTTCCTACAATGGCTAGAAATAAGAAATGTTCTTACCTATTTTGTAGAACTAGAAGACTAAATTAATAATTTGTACATCTTATCAGAAGCAATATTGACTACATTACTGAAACTTTTTCTTCTCTGGCAAGCAATACACTTCCAAGTTCTCTTTCTTGAATCATTTTAGTTATCAAGAATGTTGATTATGTAACTTAAAAAACTTAGAATTATATGTATATTACATATAAAACCTGACTCATTGCAAATAAATGAGGTGATCTAGACATTAGTGCAACTGCAGACATTGCACGCTTAACTGTGAGCTAGACTGCGGCAGGCACTGGGAACCCACTGGTGAGTAAAGCAGGCCCTGTCTTCAGGACACTTGTACTCTATTGGGGAAATAGACAAGTGACTAGAGGATTACATCCATGCACAAAAATATATAAATGTATATTTATACATGTACACTTCAACAAGTTGGAAACTCCATCAGTCAAACTATTTTACTGACATCATAAAACTTACTGGTTAAAATGTAGAGAAATCAGGTATAGATATAATAACATATATCCACAGCATTAAATTTGGGTGGTCATTTTCATAATAACAAACAAAATTATGATCACGCATTACTGTATCACCAAAGATGAAACTAAATGGACTCAGCCCTTCAATTCACTGTTCACACATTTAAAAACAATCTGCAACAGAAATTAAAATCTATATTGGGGAGACTCCCCCCTTTTATTGCTTATCTGGCTTCTTATCTACAGATGTTATTTAAGGCCTAAAATGATATATTATTTTAAACCCTTGAGATTAGATCACCAACCTGATGATTACTTTGCAGTATACAGTATTCAAAGCCATTTGGGTGCATTATAAAATTTATTCCGACATCCTAAAGTCCATGTTTTCCTTCTATCCTTCTCCCATTTTTCCTCCCTTACTTAGTAAGTCCCTATGTAAAATATATAATTAAATACAATATGGGATAAAATGCTTTTAATGTAAAGAGAAAAAAGAAATACTAAACCTTAAAAAAATAAAGTGAAGACATGGTCCTCCAATATCATGTTTTTAGCTTAACAGAAAACAGAAGACCCTCACCAATAACCAGGGCACAGAATTTTATATGATAAATACAGTGGAAAACCATCCATTGCATGTGATCAGAGGGGGAGTTATTGAATACCTTCTAATAAACCCAGGGATTCAGGAGGGTCGACAACTGAGAGGGATGGGAGGTGGTGGACAAGGAAACTGAGAGTTACTCTTTGCAATCTGTCCTCAAAATCAACAGGATAGGAGATGTCAGAGCCAAGTTACCCCTTTCATTAAAGAGAAGAGGTTGGCTTTGAGCTTTGATCTCACAGTCAATATACGACCATAGGTTTTCATATACTACTTTCTCTGAGACTTAGCAAGACGGGTATCTTTCGAGGTTCAACATTTAGTACAAGTTAATGTATCAAACTCTATAATTCCATTGACCAAAATAAAGTTTTAACACTGAACCCTTTCTTTCAGAGTCATAGCAAAGTTAACTATCATAATTTTATATTTAGATAGTCTCTTAGATTTTATAAAGTGTTTTTTACAGCTTAAAATGTTCATGTTGTCATAAGGCATTTTACTTTATTCAGCAGACATGTGAGTTAGCTGTTATGACTCCCATTTTGAGGACTAAGTTAACTGAAGAGCATGGAAATAAAGTTCTCCATCAAGAAGTATCAGAGATCAAACATAAACCCTTCATTCTAATTCAAATACTACAGCTGTTTCCAATGTAGCACACAGTTTACTGAACAAGTACTTCCTTAGTTTCAAATTAAGATACAAAGGAAGGCTCAATTTCCAACACAAAATACAAAACATGAGTTTTGAAAATATCTTGAGAAGCGAACATGTAGGTGATTATTTGTTTTTCTTTCTAAAGCCTTAATGAAAAAATCTTCGATATTGCAAATTCAAGCAAAAGGCATGTACGAATAAATGCCAGACCAGTCTGGTTCATGAGAATGTCTTGGACTTTCTTAGAAGACAGTTTCGTCGAATTCTTGAATGGAAATCTGGACCCAGGCCTTGTTTCTCCAGCGTTCCATGGTGGGTGACTCAGTGGTAACGCGCTTGCTTACAGTTACTACCAAGTCCAGATGGCGAATCCATGGAATGAGCAAAACTAAAAACTCTGGCTCTCATTTAGTCCTGACAAAGGCTTCTGGTACCTCAGCATCTGAAATGTTTTCACTAAAAATTACTTTCTAGGTGTTCACAATGCCTCCCAGGTAAAAGTGGCAACCGTTGTGTTTCAGGGCTTTATATGGTGACGCTTACGTCTATCCTCTTACGGAAGCTGAAATTCTTAGTACTTATAATAATAACAATAATCCCTTGTATCTAAAAAGTGCATTACCACTCACAAAGTGCTTCCATGGGCAGGATCTGATTTAATCTTCACAACGATGTCTCTACCCACGGTACTGGTGTCCCCCCTAGAGTCTGCTCATAGCTCTTTATCTCTCTTCATGCTTCACCATTTCCCTAGGGAATATTATCCTCACCTGTGGTTTCGACCACCACCCATGTGGTGATGATGCACAAATCTCTATTTTCAGCTTGTATTCATGCTGGAGATAATGATAGGAACATGCAGCTAGCTGTCTACTGAAAAACTCCCAGGGTTTATAATCAATAACTCTACTCAACTTATGCAAACTGATACCCTCCAAATCTCCTCTCTGTTTAAATTTTTGCATAGCTAATAACAACATAATCTATAAGCTATGCAAGCTGAAAACATGAAAGTCTTAGCTTCTCTCTCTTCCTCACTTTCACATACAGGTACTAAGTAAGTCTTGCTGTCTGTAACCCCTTCCCCAAGATATTGTCATAGTTTATGCCTTTACCTAAGTTTTAGGTAACAACAGCATAAAACTAAGCTTCCTAAGTTTTTTCTCCATTTCCTGTCTGACCACACACTCAGGCCTTCTTCCAATTCTCCTTCCAGAACAATCCTCTAAAACACAAAGCTGGTCAGGACACTCCCCTACTTTATGACCAGAAAAATTAAACCGGTAGTGATATACAGCCTGATAGCAAATACAAAGATCTTCACAATATTTTCCCCAACCCTGAGTTTCTAACCTCACCTTCCCTGCACTAAGTAAGCAGAAGATATATGTGCTATTCCCAAAACAAGATCACTAGCTTTCACCACTTCCATGCTTTATGTTCTAATTAACACACATCTCCTACCGCCTACTCATCCTATTAATATCTAGTTCAAGATTCACCCCGACTCCCCTAGGCATAGTTATTCCCAGAATTTGCTCATACACCATAATGGTTTGTGTGCACACACACCAGTAACCCCACCGTCGCCATGGGAGCACCCCACAGGCAGGATGGCGCTTACTCATCTTGTGTCTGCTACGTGTGCGGCACAAGAGTTCAGCTGAATCAAGTGATGTGTACGTCTGGAAGGTGCACAGCGATATCTCTGCTTTACAGAGGTCTGGAAAGGTCATACAGTTACACATGTAAAACTAGAGTTAAGTTACTGAATTCCATTCCCCTCAAGTCAAATTTGGAGGGCATTAAAAGCATTTTACTTATTTTAAGCCCTGACACATAGAAATTTTCTATGTAAATGTACATCAAAATTCATAACCAGTAAGATTAAAGGTAAGTTATACCCTCCTCAGACAAAATATTTGCAACAGGTGATGGATAAAAATCATTAATATCCTTAATATGTAAAAAGGTTTTAAAAATAAATGAGAAGAGTCCCTTTTTTTAATAACATGATATAAAAAGTAATTCACAAATAAAGTCATACAAAAGACTATAAGCTAGGTAATGCTAACAGTATTGAGAAATACAAGATACAAACACTGTGATAAAATTTTAACCACATTGGCAAATATTATTAAAAAAGATAAAAGTAGTCATTTAAAATAATTATTCTTTAAAATTGTCGCTATTACGTACACCTGATAAAAGTGTAAAACTGTAAAATCTTCTGGCAGAACCACTAGACAGCAGACACAAAAAGCCTTACAATATTTCACCATTTCCTTTTGTACACAGAGGTACAAAATATTATATCGATATTCTACTGACTGTATAAAGAAGTAATTCCTTTTCTTTATTTTAAAACTATCTTTTCCTAAGCTACACTTCAGTTGTAATTATACACCTCTGTTTATCTAATTATATTGTGAGACATACCATGAACAAAGTAATATTTCATAATGTACTGTTTTTCTACTCAAAAACCTCCAATGACTTTCCATAATTCACAAAGTTAAGTGATAATGCCTCACCTTGACATTCATAATATGGCCCTAACTTGCTACTTCTGATCTTGTTTTCTAATAAAATTAGACTCCACTGTTTCCCAAATTGTCCTCACACATTGCTACCTGCTTATTCCTTTTGCTGGAAATGCCTTTTCTGATGCCCCTAACTGAAATCAAGTACTATTTATCCTTTCAGTCCAAGTACCAAAACCATTTTGTTCATTAATTATTCCACGTCTGTAAAAGGAGGATAATATGCCAGTCCTAACAGGTCATTATGAGGCTTTAATAAAGCTGTGTGTCTAACACATCAAAGGGGCGCACTAAATATTGATGGGATGTATGGAGCTCCCTCCCTCCACAACACACACAGACTCCACCGCGGAAACCCTAACTGGTATGAGTACACGCTCCTCTTCTTGCACTTTCCTGATGTAAATAAGGAAGGAAGGTCATGAGGAAATTTATTTTAAAGAGCACCTGCTATTTATCAAACTCTGTACAGTATATCTCTCTAGAGCCAATTGGTTTGGTCCAAGTTTTTATTTGTTTGAGAACAGATCTATAAGTTTTTCTAATTGCTTCATGTTTCTACATCCAGGGTCCTTCTTCCTATTGCTTCTGTCTCTCCTACGATGTTAACCACTATTCTAAACTCAAAGAACTGTGTAAAATATAATGTCCAAATTAGTGTCCAGTGCTTTCTCTCTAAGGCAGTGAAAGACACCCGCAGCACCTGTTTCTTAAAGCCATATTCTTCTGGGCTCTTTTAATTTGAAAGCCAAAAAGAATGATAATACAATTTATTTTCCTCTTTTGTTCCATGTCTTAAAGTTTTTATTGTAAAATAATGCAGAGACACAGATAATCATGGCAGATGTATAATCTGATGAATTATTTAAGGAAAATCCCCTATAACCACCTCTCAGGTGAAGAAGTAGAACTTTGCCACACACCACAGATGTCTCCATGTACCTCAAGCCAATCAGAACCTCTTTGCCTTCAAAGTAACCACGTCCTGGCTTTTATAACACCCCCTTTCTTGTACTTGTTTATAGTCTGTTCACCCACCTATGTATTCCTGGACACCACGGTTAGTTGTCTTCTAGGCTTCTTATGCTTTCCGGTTTCCACCCCATCTCGTTCTTTCCTTTATGACTAGTTTGCTGAAAGCCTGAGCCCCTTGACCTGTGCAGTGCCCCACAGGCTGGAGCTGCTGGCGGTGCATACACGGCGCAGTGGAAAATGTCTCTGACATAGATTCTTTCATACCAGCTCTAGAGCCAATATTCTCTGAATTATCAGCAAATTAAACCAATGACAAAAACCTAATTCCTTTAAAGACTAAAAATGCCTTGTACAAATCTCACTTGGAATTTAAAGCCTAGTCTAGGCTAAGATCCCTAGTTTAACAAATTCAGCACAAATAACTGTGCTGAAGGAGTCACGTGGGGTATCAAAGTATTTCATCAAATATTATCTAAAATATTAGCCTTAGGAATATACTGTGTGAGTTGTGTATTCTTTAATAACAGAGCTAAATTTCTTTCTTGCTTTTTTTCATCTTCATCATGAACTAAAAATAAAAATATTTTTTGTTTTGTTTTCTATCCCTGAGAAATTAACTAACATACAACAAAATATAGCAGGAGGGCCAGGTATATGCTTGTGACAGAGAAAATACACCTGTTGATTTGACACATCTGTTGCCCGTTATCCACAATAAAGGTAACACACGCAGAGCCCAGGATGGCAATGAGTACCATGCTCCAGGTCAAAAAAGGGGAGATGATGGATGTATTATCAAACAAAAATATATTCGCTGGGACAGGAGATATAATAATTTTAAGAAAATAATCTGACAGTTTATTTAAAAAAAATTTGCTTCCTTCTGTCATTTATCCTGTCCATAACTCCTTACAACTGAGATATGAAACATTAAACAGAGAATATCAGTGTTGGGTTTTTATGTACTCTTTGTAACAAATCATCAACATGGCTCTTAAAATCTCTCTCTGATGCTATCACTTTTTCTATTTTACAGAGCATGAAATAAAAGACTAAGAGGTTAAATAGCTTGCCTAAGAAGTACAGCCAGGGTTGGGACATCAGAAGCTCCTGGGGTCCTGAGGTAGAGCGCAGAGCTACTACATGTGCACTCACAGGCCAGAGCAGCGGCACTGCATTTCTGGTCCCTCCCCAAACCTGAAAGATCACTATCTGTGAGTAGGACCCAGGAATCCCTATAGTAACAAGCTATCCCGATGATTCTAAACCACAATAAATCTTGAGGTACATTGATATAGAGGAAAGATCAAAAGTTTTAGAGTCAGCAAAACTGAGTTTAAATTATAACTTTTATAGTTGTGAAGATGAAGAAACCATTATGTATGTAAAGTATGTAAGATAGCATCCAGCAGAAAATAGACACTCACTATACAATAATCACTTCTGAGAGCCACCAATGGATCTATTTATAATACATGATGATATTTGGACTCCTGAGAGAAGCAAGGAGGTACCTTCCTCACTCACCAGAGTTAACACCCACAAACAGTGGAATGAGCTTCTTTAAGATTCAAGACCAATGCTGTAGGAAATTTATATTAAATTGGTGCGCTTTAACCACTTTTGGGAGACAGTACAAAAGTCATTTATTCACTCTCTTATACAGTGTATACTTACATAGGGCATACTGTATATCAAGTACTGTGTCCAAGGCTGAAGATATATTGTAGGCAAAATTGAGATGGTTCCTAACATCATGAATTTGCAATTGAGCTGGGAAATAGTAATCAAATAATCCAAGAAATACCTATATTTTAGCAAGGTGTGGTAAGTTGTACAGAGGATGCGTTCAGATGATAGGAGAGTTTATACAGGAGGCCAGACCTAGAACAGAGGGGCAGGGGTGGCTGGTCTGAAAGACTGAGGTTTAAGACGAGATCAGAAAGATGCGCAGGACTTCACCAGCTGAAGGGTTGTGGGACATCCTCGCGAGGGAATACAGCAAAGTCTGTAACGGAGAAAAACCTGGTGTTGTGAGGAACTGAAGTGAGAAAGGTGTAACTCACACAGGGAAAAACAGGGGTGTGGGAGACAGTAAAGCCGGGGGTGAAGGCTGGAGCCACATCTCCCACGACCTTGTAAGGTGCACTAGGAGCAAAGGGAAGCTTTTAAACATTTTAAGCAGGTGTGTGACATGATCAAATTCATATCTGAAAACTCTGTCTGCATTATGAAAAACAGACTCAGGTCAGGTCAAAGAGAGATGAAGGGAGCCTCAGTTAGGAATATACGACAGTAGTCCCAGCAAAAAAGAAAAGGCACCTTGTAAAAGAATAGCAACAGTACAGGTGGAAGAAAAATCGAGGCATTTGGAAAAGTGTTGTGGACTGCAAGTAAAAGTTTTTGTAGAGCAAAACAATGCAATAAAAGAATCAGACTATTTCATGGGCCTCCCAAATCATATGGCAATGCACTGACAGATCAAATCATTGAAGCTAGGCTTAAAGTGCTGAGCAAGGGTCTTCCCACCTAGACCTACAGGGTAGTGAGCTCTGGTGGAAAAAGGGAGATGACAATTTTGAGTTGAGGATGAAAGAGAGGTTTGCACTGATGACAGACTCAGATACCAGAGTAGCCTTACCAAGCAAGAGTACATAAGAGTAGGAGGTAGTAGGACCAAAATTTTAGTTTACCACTGTTGTAGATGAAGGGCCGCACATCAGTTTTCATGTGCTTCTTACCCTTGAAGGCTCCACTCACAACATTAATGAGAGAATCCAACTCTGACAGCTTCTATTTGGGAAGAGAGAGCTACTTATGGTGGTGGGGGAGAAATTCCAAGAGCTGGAATGGCATAATAAGAAGGAAATTGGAATTAAGCAGATTTTTATTCTGATTCCAGCTCTACCCCTTATCAACTGTATTATCTTGCATTTAAAAGTTTTAATTTCCTGCCCTGGCCAGGTGGCTCTATTGCTTGGAGAGTTGTCCCTGTACACCAAAAAGCTGCAGGCTTGATTCCCAGTCAGGGCACATACTTAGATGGGAGGTTCAATCACTGGTTGGAGTACATATGGGAGGCAACTGATTTTGTTTCTGTCTCTCATTGATGTTCTCTCTCTCTCTCTCTCATCAATAAACATATCCTCAGGTGAGGATTTAAAAAAAGTTTTCATTTCCTTTTCCATAAAAATGAATAATAGAATGTACCTCAGATTTCTTGTGAAAAGTAGGATTAATATAGTTAAAATACCTAATATGTTAGCTAACTCATAGTGTTAAAAATTGTTAATAATTATCGTAAAGAGTCACAGCCAAATACTATTGTTTTTGATACTAATAATAACATAATAATATTTATTTACTGAGCTCTTATTAATTACAGAATCCTCTACTAAAACCACTGTATGGATTAATTTATATAATCCTTAATATAACCCCATAAACTGAGCAACAAAATTCCCCACATTTTACAGATGAGGAAATTAGAAGCTCAGTGAGGGTAAGTTACCTACCCAAGGTCAGTGAACTATCAAGTAGTAGAACCTGGATTTGAACCTAGGTAGTTTGACTCCAGATTTCCCACTCTTTCGTAAAAATTTATTATTGACACATTCATTGGTCGACGCTTATACGTGACCCAAATAGGCATTGGGGATGGAATTGCAACTTTGGCATTTTGGGACAATGTTCTGATCAACTGAGCTACTCGGCCAGGCCCCTGGTTTCCCCACTCTTGAGCACTGTGAGCTACAATCTGTTTTATACTCCACAGCAGTAGTCGGTGTTATAGAATGAGCACAAGTTACCACATCATAAAGACTCCAGCTTAAATCACTTGATCTACTGTTTACAAGCAATGATTTTGGAGAGGTCACTTACTGTCTGTTAGTTTTAGTTACCTCAGCTCTGAAAGAGATTTAAATAGCCAAAGAGATACGTTTGAAGATGTCTGCCTCTGTGGCTAACCATAGTTTATTTTCAATAAATAAAAGTTGAATAAATGCATAAATGAGTTTCCATTATATGCTTTTAAAATCTACTTGTATCAGCAGTTGTGAATATGAGGGACCAGTAGGAGTAGGTCTGTTACTTGTAAAGACTGGAAAATAAATGTCAGCAGTGAGAACAAAACAGGAAGAGTCAGGCCACGGGGCTAGAGCAGGGGTGTCAGACTCATTCACCAGGGGCCATATCAGCCTTGCGGTTGCCTTCAAAGGGTCAAATGTAATCTCAACTCCTTAATAGGTAAGGAGTAGTTACATTTACACAGTCCTAAAATTATTTAGAGTCAGGATTTCTATGTATTCAGATTGTTTCCTGTCCTGACATAAATACATAGAAGGATAAAAAGGAATTGAACCCAAGGCATGGTAAACTAAAATATTCATTTTCTCTTTCTTTGAACTAGTGTAGATTTGCAATGCTAAAATGAAGGTATCTATATTCAAGATTTACGTATGTAAAATTATACTCAATTCTGGGGGAAAATAGAGCCATTTATAAATCTCACCTTGAGAAAGCCAAAAGGCCGGAAGGACCGCACCACTAGTCATTAGCAGGGCTACACATTGTTCTTCCTAGCACTAACTTCCTTGTGCATTTTTCAAACCCAAAGGGAACGCAAAGCTCAGTTTTGTTTTCATGGGAGACTAATTGCTGACTGAGATATGGCATTGAAGGCATACACCATGGAAATGAGATTGAATCATGGACTCTGCAGGCCTACTGAATCCTCCCCTGACTGACAGGGCCAACTTCATTTATACAAAGAGAGATCTGTTTAATGAGGAAAATCAACATATGACTAATGGGGAGGTTGAGAGAAGTGTTAAGGAATGGCATTTCCAACACATGATAACATTTTGCAAGTATGGGCGATTTAAACATACACATACAAACACACACACCTCTCAGGTAGAACCAAAACTGAGCTATATATGTAACTAAAATTTTCTAGTAGCCACATTGAATAAAGTACTAAGGAACAGGTAAAATTAATTTTAGTACTCTATTTTATTTAACACTGTATGTCCAAATTATAATCTTAACATGTAATAAAAAATTATTGATGAGGTACTTTACTGTTTTCCCCACACTAAGTCTTCAAAATCTGGTGTGTATTTCCCACACATAACGCATCTCAATTTGTAGTAGGTGCAGTTCAAGCTCACCAGGCACATGTAGCTAGGGGCCACTCTATCGTACACCACAGCCCTTAGACGTATCTTAGAAACTGTCAGCTAGCCCTAGGACACACACACTCCTCTACCACACAAGGGTCTATGCTGGAAACTAACTATGATAGATGGATTTGATATTGATTGTCAGGGCTTTGGTTCCTAAGTAATTTCCCTTGGGAGTAGTAGCATTTCCCTCACTTATACCTCAACAGAAAGGAAAAGTGAAAATTTACTTTCACATTATTTTAGTTGGGGGGGGGGGGTTGGACACTACTGAATAAAAAAAGAATCCACCCTCAACTCAGTTTCCCTCATGTAGAAGACACTTGAAGGGTTTAGAAATATTAGCACATGTAAATCATATGATAAAAATCTATGCCTGTGTGAGAGGCATTAGCATCCCATTCTATGGTAGAAAAAACTGAGGCTAATAACTAGCCCAGGCTCACATTGTTGGAAAGAGGTAGAGAAGAATTCAAATGCAGGGCTGTGCTATTTAAGAGGCAGGAATCCCAGAGCTAACCCTGCTTTGTCACATAAAATTTCAGAGCGTCATAGTCCAAACAGCCCAGAAACCCAAGGCCCTTCTGATCTCTAGGCACCTCTTCACTAGCTGCGGTGACACCTTTCCGACGCAGTCCTCAAAGTTTCTGTCAGTCCCTTCTCCCCTTGGCTAAGCAACGAAACCCTCTCATTCCCTTACAAGACAGCTGAATGAAAATTGATTCCCGTACTTCCCCCTTCATCTTTAAAGAGAGAAGCATGTCTCCACCCTCTCTAATCATCAAAGCTTTGGCACAAACTCTCAACAAGGAAAGACAGTGGCTCTGGACGGCAGTGCGGTATATATGGGGCATCTTCCTGCTGTGTGACTTTGGTCATGTGAAAGCACCCCCTAGTTTTAATTTTAGAGTCTGTTAAATGGGAGCAGCAATACTCACTTGACAAGATTGTTATAAGGATGAAAATAAATAAAGATTATTCCCAGTACATAATAACCACTCCGGGAGTAAATTCCTTCTTTTCTCCCGCAGCACACTGTCAATGGCCCTGCTATGTGTTACTGTTCTTTGACTCATTCCAAATAGTTGGCCTCTTCCCCAGAAGTAGTATCTGTCTATTTGAATAGGTTCAGTAAGAATTACACGTGGAAACAGGACCTCAGGGCTTTGCCCCCCTCAGCCTACTCAATGGAACTGCACTGAACAAGATAGACATTTTACGTGCTCCTTCTCTCTGGAGAATATATTATTCCTTAACTTAAGCCTGTGTAAAAATATTCTGCCCAAGACGCTTCTGAGGGATTTCAGGGCACTGGCCGACCCTCCCATCCAGCCACAGCCTCACACCCTGCCTCTAGCCATTTCTGTCTTACAGGATCTGCAGACTGTGGCACACACCAGGGAACTTGACCTTGTTTAGCCCTGAAGGAGCTGGTAATGAGGGAAGAGGGAAGAATCACCTAGTGCTGTGAAAATCAATGTCATTGACCGCTGGACAAGGGGAAAGGGGAAATAGTCTTGCTGATTGTGACGGACTGGAAGGAAGGGCAGGAATGGGAGTGGACCACAGAGTCCACATAATGAGGGTGGGCACAGCCCTGACGGGGGACTCTCACTCCAGACCGAAAGTCTGTCTCACCAGTCTCCACCTGCCCCCAGCCTCTACTGCTCCAATCACTTGGCGAAACCAGTTCTAACTTGTTTATCTGAACTGAAACAATGCTGCAAACCTAAGGGCAGAAAATGAGTGCTTTTCCCTGTGCTGGCCAAGTCTTAATTTTTCTTTAATGTATTTTGAATTCTTATCTCCTATTTGCATTAAGTAAATTGTTTCAAACTAACCAGTTGCCTTTGTAAAAGTTTTATGAGAGAATTTTCTTTACATAGAATAGTTTTCTTATTTCATATTCAATTCAATGCTGCACTGCACAAATGCTACCACACAAGGACAGATGCAGTGATGAGCACATAAGGAAGACTCAATGTTTGCTTTACACAGAAACGAACCAAAGAAGATATGGAATTATGTTCCACTAAAGAAACAAACATGACTAGACATCTCTGATACAAGGGTACATATGACACACTGGCAATCAAAATGCTACACTAAATACAAGACATAATGAGTGTTAGGCTGTCTATACAAAGTAATACAAAGTGACGAGAGGACAGGAAACAGAGAAGTTCCATCTAAGAGGAAATAATCACCAGAAGGGTCTGATGGATCAATTATGTGAAAGAGGGAGACAAGCCGAATACTTTTCTAAGTTGAAGTGATGGCCCGAGCAAAATCATTCTAAAAAATAGTGATAAACTCTTTTACAATGTTCTAGAATTTACAGTGTGTTTTCATACACATTATTCCACACATGCTTTGTAACAACCCTTCAAGGTGCAATGTGTGTGTGTGTTTGGTGCTGTTTGAAGCATATTTTATTTGGGGATTATTTGAAGCTCTCTTGGATTGCAAAATATTAAAACCTAATTTTTTTAAATTATAGATTCAAAGCTGAGACTTTTACTTAATTTTTAGTGTTCAATTTATAGTTATAGTCATACCTTGGTACTTGTCGGCTTCAGCACCTTGTACTCATCACATCTTGAAAACAAAAATAATGTTTAAGCACTCGGTGCTCAGGACTTGCTGCGCTTGCTAGAACCTGTATGAGTCAGTTTTGGGACTCGCTAGTTTCGGGGCTCCTCTTGAGCCCCCGAGTTCTAGAACAAATTAACCACGGTACTGAGGTACCACTGTGTACTCTTCTATTTATAATTCTAGGAAAATTTTTACAATCACCATGAAGGGCATTTTTATGACAAATGCTCCTTAAATATTTTAAATTTCATTTGTAAACTTAATATATTAAATTTTCTTTTAAAGTACTTTCGTTGAATTACAGACAAACCTTCCCAAGTATTTAAATAATTTTTCCTACCTAATAATTAAAATATGGGGAGTTTTAAGCTTACTTGTATATTCCAATTTACAAGTAGTAAGATTTTTTATCTTTTATCTTAAAATCTCAGCTCAAAATCAATTCTTTGACATTCTAAAAGTAATCTGTTAAATATTCTAATCTAGCAAATTCTCCTTAAAAATACAATGACAACTAGTCGGGGGGATGAAAGGGGGTGGAGGCATTGAACAAAAAGGAAAATGGACTCGTGGACAACAGTGTGGTGACTGCTGGGGGGAGGAGAGTATAAGGGGACTAAATAATAATGATAAAAAATACAATAAAGATTAAATTAAAAAATACAAATAAATACACTATCAAATACATATAATTATTACATAACACAAAAATATTCATTTACAGGTTTAATTTACTTCATTATGCTCTAAGTAATCTAAATCTTTTCAGGACTAGCGACCACTGACAACCAAGGAAACAATTTTGCAAATTTTGTGGTTAGTTTACAAAGAAATTTAGAGTGCTTTAGATTTAGTTAACTAAGGTTGCCTATCATGTAGAGAACTTTGCTGGGAGATGTATAATTACAGATATTGAATGTGATTTTTCTTACCTCTTCAACTATAAGGGCTAAACATTGTTTTATAGTCATTATCTCACAAACTCCAACATTTTTAGAAAGGAGGGGCATCCTAGCTCATTTTCCCTGGATTCAAAGCACGCTGTAAGGGAATTTCCACCCATACAAGCTAGTTCACAACCACCAAGTTTAAAGCTAATCCTCTTCATTGCTTCAGTTGGCATTTCTTGAATTTCTTAAAACATTTAAACATGTTCTGAATGGATCCTGCATATCTCTGAGGCTCTGCCTGTCCAATGCCATGTTCATGATATTTGGATGATATCATGAAAATGAGAGGTTATCATCTCAAGTAGGACATCTAGAAATTAAACATCAGGAACACTGATTTACTCACCTAAAAGTGTTACAGACTCTTTCATAAGAGGAGATGATGGACTTCAAACCCAGATTTTCTACCAAACACCCTATTTTCCTCATCTCTCCCCGGTGGTGTAAACCGTGGCTGGACACACAGCTGGACCGGATTCTGGCTGCGTATGTCACATGTGAGTGGGGTCTGGCAGAAAGTAATGATGGAAGACAGGTAGATGAGGCCAGAATGTGAGAAAGAGGAATTTTGATGACAGTAGGAAACACAGAAAGTTCTTGAGCACAGAAATGGATAGCCAGTTCTCATCTGTGATTTAGAAAAATAAGTTTGATACAACCATTCAAGGGATAAATTTGAAGAGGAAACACAGGGAGAGCAGGGGAGCCAGCCTGGACGTTCCTGTGGTATTACAATGAGAGGTAATGAGGGCCTCCACTGAAGAAGAGGTAGAAGAAGCAAGAGGTAGGAGAAATCATTCGGAGGCAGGCTCTAAAGGATGTGTGTATTGATTAGATTTCCATGGGGGGCTGTAGAGGTTAAAAATGACTTCAGTGTTTCCACTTTAAATGAAGAGTTCTAAGAGAAGAGTGATAAAGAATTTGTCAGTTGTCTTCTGTTTAAAATAATTGCACACACACACACACACACAACCAGCTCAAAGCACATTACTTGGTGGAGTGGATGTAGAAACAGTGTTAGAGGACTAGTAGCGATGTATTTGCATTAAGTATACAATTTTTTCCCTGTTTGAACTACTATGGCAATGATCCTTTTGAAATTCAGACTCACCATATATTTCTTCAAAACTGCATCTCATTTCAAAGCTATTCCAAGGTTACACTTGAAAGCTTTCTATCCTCTGCTGAAAAGTCTAATGGTCTAAGAAAACAATGCTTTCAGTCCCTGACTACCTTTATTAATTTACTCAAAAAAAACTTTCCTATCATGCCGCTGTTTAAAAAGATGCTTATGTAGAATTACTAATGACATGATAATGTTATGATTTGGTATTTAGCAAAAACACAGGACACAAGTAATACACCTTGATCCTAGATGACTTTCGCACATACCACACACTCATTCACACACACACACAAATACGTTAGAAATAAGTTTTAAAAATACAGAGCTTTTATATATGTGAGGCAAGGTTATGAGCAAGTCTAAATTTTGTCCTTTTCTGTATTTTCCATAATTTCTATAACAAGCATGCATTTCTTTTACAATCTTCAAAACAGTTGAGAAACACAATGCATCCTGACTCGTTGAAAACTGACTCCTTAGTTTACATTTCCTAAAAGTTTGAAAGAGTACAGACTATAATTTAATCTACTAAACATCCAACACAAACACGAGTGTCTCTTTTAGTTACTCAAACATGATTCAGGGATCCACTTCAGAAATGCACCTTACTCCCTCCCTTCCATACTACTGCACACCTCATGGCCTCACTTGCTTCTCTCAGCCTAGGTGTAGCCATAAAGAAATAAATAAATCTAGGGAGATCCTTTAGAAATAAATAATCCATGTATACTCTTTAAAAGAATGTGGAAATCTAGGTACACCCAGTAGAAAATAAACAATAAACAATAAATAAAACATAGCTCAAGAATTTGTCTCCTACTGTTCATCTAACTTTCATTTTAGAGGAAAACATTCTCTCAGCTCCTTTCAATTACATTTCTGCCAACTTTGAAAGCGCCAAAGTCTCTTATGAGTCTAAACAAAAAGAAAAGACCTAGTTTAAATTTGAGAATCATGTACAGCCAGACTTTTTCAGGCTCAACTGTTTCTCCATTTTATTGTTCATCTTTCCCTTTCTAATTCTCAAGAGCTACGTTCTCCAAGCAACACCATTTCATCCTGAGGAGTTTTATTACCTTGTCTGGTGTATTAAAAACTAGTGCAGAGGTGAGTGAATAGGCTTCTTCTAAAAGGTGCCCATACTTCCATTGGTTATGAATGCCTCTTAAGTGTAAGCACCCCACATTCATAGGAGGGTACAGGTTGTCAGACCCATGGGAATTCTTCTGGGCCCTGGCTAAGGAACAGACTATGAAACACCCAAATCAGGTGGAACTGGGATCTGAAGATGCTAAAACTAACAAGTCAGAAGACAATTCAACAGAGTCATCAAAATGAAAGAGACGCAAAACAGCCCCTTTGGAGAAGGGAGTCAAAGGTCAGGGTACTAAGCACCAGAGCAAG
>VMDR010014014.1:0-24153 GCA_007922815.1 Macrotus californicus | reverse complement strand
TTGGAGCTGGGCAGACCCAGGTTCATGTCCTTCCCTCTCCACTTCCTAGGAAGGTGTTATCTGTGTAAGTTGCTTTACCTCTTTGTTAGATAGCATTAATTCCCTTGCAGACCGGGTATAAAAACTAAAGATAATTATGATTTTCTCTAAAAAGACCTTTCACATCTTTTATTAGATTTATTCCTAAATAGTTTATATTTTTGATTCTACTATAAATTGTACCTTTTTATTTTTTCTTTTTGCTAATTAATGCAATTAAAATTATCTACAGCAAACTTGCGAAACTCTAATTCCAATATTTTATCTACAATTTTTATTCTCTGTGCAAAGAATCACATTACCAGCTAATTATATTTTTCCTTATTACTTTTCAATCCTAATGTCTTTTAATTTTTTCCGATATACTTCCTGTGCTAGCTAGAGCCTTCAGCACAACATTGAATGGAATTGTAAAAATAGGCACACTTGTCTTATTCCTAACATTGAAGACGAGTTTTCAGTGTTTCACCATTGATAACTTCTGTAGGCTTTTTGTAGTTGCTCATTATCAGGGCAACAAACCCCCTTCTATTTCTAGTGTGCTATGAGTTTTTCACATAATGGATGTTGAGTTCTACCTAGCGTTTTTCAGCGTCTGTTGACACAGTATTTTTTCCTTTGGTCTGTTAATGTAGATAATAACACTGATTTTTCTAGTGTTTTTTTCAAATAAATTTTTATTGTATTTTTTCCATTGTCATTTAGTCCCCTCATACTCCCATCACCCCCTCACTCCATCACCACACTGTTGTTCATATTCATGAGTCCTTTTTCCTTTTTCCCCAACCCCTCCACCCTCTACACTGCCCTGCCTTAGCATTGTCATCCTGCTCTCTATCTATGAGTCTGTCTACAGTTTGCTTGTTAGTTTAGCTTGTTCATTAGATTTCACATATGAGTGAAATTGTTTGGTATTTGTTCTTCTCTGACTGGCTTATTTCACTTAGCATAATGTTTTCCAGGTCCATCCAAACTGTCGCAAAGGGTAAAACTTTCTTCTTTTTTACGGCCAAGTCTAATTCCATTGTGTAAATGTCCCATAGTTGTTTTATCCACTCATCTACTGATGGACACTTGGGCTGCTTCTATATCTTGGCCATTGTAAATAATGCTGCAATGAACATAGAGGTGCTTCTGTTCCATTGAATTAGTGTTTTGGGTTCCTTCAGATATACTCCTAGAAGTGGGATCGCTGGGTCAAAATGCAGATGCATTTTTAATTTTTTGAGATATCTCCATACTGCTTTCCACAGGGGCTGCACCAATCTGCATTCCCACCAGCCATGCACAAGGGTTTTCCTTTCTCCATATCCTTGCCAGCACTTGTTGTTTGTTGATTTATTGATGATACCCACTCTGATAGGTGTGAGATAATTTCTCATTGTGGTTTTAATTTGTATTTCTGTGATGATAAGTGACGTTGAGTGTCTTTTCATCTGTCTATTGGCCATCTGTATATCCTCTTTGGAGAAGTGTCTATTCAGGCCCTTTGCCCATTTTCTAATTGAGTTGTTTGGGGGGTTTTTGCTGTTGAGTTTTGTAAGTAATTTATAAATTTTGTATATTAACTCCTTATCAGATGTATCAGTGGATATGTTCTCCCATTCTGTGGGTTGTTTTTTTAATTTTGTTGATGATTTCCTTTGTGCAAAAACTGTTTAGTTAGATGTAGTCCTCTTTGTTTACTTTTTCTTCTGTTTTCCTTACCTGAAGGGATATATCTGATAAAGTATTGCTATGAGCAATGTCCGAGATTTTGCTGCCTATGTTATTCTCTACAATTTTTATGGTTTTGGGTCTAACATTTAAGTCTTTAATGCATTTAAAATTTATTCTTATGTGTGGTATAAGATGGTGGTCTAATTTCATTTTATGCATGTGTCTGTTCAATTTTCCCAACACCATTTAGTGAATAAACTATCTTTAGCCCATTGTATGTGCTTGCTTCCTCTGTTGAATATTAATTGACTATAAAGGTGTGGGTTTATTTCTGGGCTCTCTATTCTGTTCCATTGATTTATGTGTCTGTTTTTATGTCAGTACCATGCTGTGTTGATTACTATGGTCTTAGAGTATAGTCTGATATTAGGTAGCATGATTCCTTCAACTTTGTTCCTCTTTCTCAGGATCGCTGTTGCTATGTGGGGCCTTTTGTGGTTCCATATAAATTTTTAGAATATTTGTCATGAAATACATCATTGGAATCTTGATAGGAGTTGCATTGAATCTATAGATTGCTTTGGGTAGTATGGACATTTTAATAATATTAATTCTTCCTGTCCATGAACATGGTATGTGCTTCCACTTATTTGTAATTACTTCAATTTTTTCTTCAGTATTCTATAATTTTCCAAGTACAGATCTCTACATCCTTGGTTAGATTTATTTCTAGGTGTTTTATTCTTTTTGAAGCAATTATGAATGGGATTGCTTTCTTTTTTTTAAGTATATTTTATTGATTATGCTATTATAGTTGTCCTTTTTTTATCCCATTTATCTCCCCTCCCCTCTGCACCACCCTGCCCTCCAGCATTCCACCCCATCTTAGTTCATGGGCATGGGTTGTACATATAGGTTCTTTGGCTTCTCTGTTTCCTATACTATTCTTAACCTCCCCCTGTCTAGTTTGTTCCTACCAATTATGCTTCTTATTCCCTGTACCTCCCTCCCCCCATTTCCCCCCTCCCCTTTCCCACTGAAAATCCTCCATGAGATTTCCATTTCTCTAGTTCTGTTCTGGCTCTAGTTGTTTACTTAATTTTAGTTTTTGTTTTCTAGGTTCAGTTGTTGATAGTTATGAGTTTGTTGTCATTTTACTGTTCATAGTTTTTTATCTTCTTCTATTTCTTAGATAAGTCCCTTTAACATTTCATATAATAAGGGCTTGGTGATGATGAACTCCTGTAACTTTATCTTATCTGGGAAGCACTTTATCTGCCCTTCCATTCTGAATGATAGCTGGGATTACTCTAAATGAGTAATCTTAGACATAGGTCCTTGACTTTCATGACTTCGAATACCTCTTTCCAGCCCCTTCATGTTTACAAGGCTTCTTTTGAAAAATCAGCTGATAGTATTGTGAGCACTCCTTGAAGGTAACTGTCTCCTTTTCTCTTGCTGCTTTTTAGATTCTATCTTTATCTTTAATCTCGGGTAATGTAATTATGATGTGCCTCAGTATATTCCTCCTTGGATCCAAGTTCTTTGGGACTCTCTGGGCTTCTTGGACTCCCTGGCCGTCTATTTTCTTTGCCAGTTTGGGGAAGTTTTCCTTCATTATTTGTTAAAATAAGTTTTCAATGTCTTGCTCTTTTTCCGCTCCTTGTGGTACCCCTATGGTTCAGATGTTAGAGTGTTTAAAGTTGTCCCATAGGTTCCTAAGCCTCTTCTCATTTTTTGGAATTCTTTTTTCTTCAATTCCGACTGGATGTTTATTTCTTCCTTTTGTTCTAAATCATTGATTTGAGCCCCGGTTTCCTTCCCTTCACTGTTGTTTCCCTGTATATTTTGCTTTATTTCACTTTGGGTAGCCTTCATTTCTTCCTTCATTTTGTGACCAAGCTCAATCATTTCTGTGAGCATCCTGATTATCAGTGTTTTGAACTGTGCATCTGATAGGTTGGTTATCTCCTCATCACTTAGTTCTTTTTCTGGAGTTTTGATCTGTTCTTTCACTTGGGCCATCAGTTTTGGGAAGTTGCATTTTTCTAGGAATTTGTCCATTTCATGTAAATTTTCAAGTTAACTGGTATGGAGTTGTTCATACTATCCTTTACTACCTCTTAATGCCAGCAGCGATATCCTCTTTTCATTCTTTGTGTTGTTTAGTTGGGACAGCTTTTTTTTTATCAATCTGGCCAAAGATTTGTCAATTTTATTAGTCTTTCAAAACAACGAAATTTTAATTTTGTCCATACCTTTTATTCAATATTTATTTCTTATTTTATTAATTTCAGCCCAGGTCTTCACTGTGTCCTTTCTTCCAGAGAGATGGAGAGAGAGAGAGTGAGAGAGAGAGAGTTGTTTTTAAATTAGTAAGGAACCAACTCTTCATTGGTTTTTCTATTAATAGAATGCCAAGGTTAAGTACTGCATTCTAGTAATTTGAACCAGAAAAGTAAAAAGCCATGGTCATCCATGTGTTCCAAGGCTCTCTAATATTAAGACAGGGGAAAAGAACCAGCTCCCTTTATTTTAGGATTGAAAACAATACCCTTAATCACGCAAAACACAGTGTAGAGTTGAAAAAAACAAAACAAAAGAAAGATCAAATTATGCAGCAAACTCTGCCAAAGAAAGAAAATAAAAGGCCTATTTTTCCACATAAGTCATAAATATCAATTGGTTAATGTAAAATAAAATGTTTTTCATGGCTGCGTGGCTACATCTGACTGAAACTCCGGTGTTTGGTGGGTGTTGCTACCTCTGTGTGCAAGAATGGGAGAGATGTGACACTCTCATCTCAGACAACATCTAAACCAGACAGGGTCACTGTAAGGATACAGGAAAGTTGTCATAATCCTAAATCACAAAAGTAACTATGAACATGTCTAAATGCCAATATCTCCTCACTATTATCTCTTGCCAAATTTGTACTGACAGAACTAATAAAAGGGAAAGTGACATTTTTCCACATTTATCTCATTGGTAAAATATCAACCACATGACTAGCTTTTGAACTGTCAAGATAATGGCAACATTTAACACTTCTCAAGGGAAGATGTCAAAGGAGACCCAAACTGTTACTTATTACTGTTACCCCTTTTCAGATGTGAAGCTATGATTCCAAGGATAGCAGTATTTCCAGAATGGCACATCTGTAAAAACAAAATTGATCATAACAGAATAGTTCTTTTATTTGTTTGTTTTTTTCCAGATATATTATATGGATCAAAGTTATGCTCACAATTCTGACATGCAAAATAGTCATTAATCATCCTATGGAAGAATATCAAAATTTAAGAGTACTGAGATATTTCCTCACAAGTACAGGAATCATAAGGAAAGTGGAGTTTGGGGTCATCTAAGGTATAGCTTCTTTCCCAGCTGAGAGACAAGGAAGAAAAGCAGGGGAAGTGAGCCAGTCAGGAGACAATTTGGAGTTAGTGCAAAGTATGTAGGACCAGTTGTTTACAAGTCCCCAGACACAGTCCTAGGAGAGGAATTGGTAACTAGGACTCAAAGGAGTGAGGAAGCAGGTTTTGGACGCCTGCCTGGCATATAGGGAAACTTTACCCTAGAGTATCAAAATGCCAAGGCAGGACCAGGACACTCTGCACAATTTAAACAGTGACAGAGGACAAACAAGTATCAGCAACTAGATTGGACACTAATACGAGTCACCAAGGCAAATGCATAGTTGAATATAAGTACATTAAATATTTGAGAAATAGACACAAGATAATTGTTGAGTTTATTGATTTCTGAATCTGCTCCCAGCCTTAGACTTGGAGCATATGCTGATGATTGTGTCATTTGAATCATGAGCCATAAATTATCTTAGTTCCAGAACCAAAATAAGATTCCTTGTGGAGACTAAGCAGTTCTGTATTTTAAAAAGGGGGGTTGGGGGGTGGAATATCCTAAGCATTTAAAGGATTTGTTTCATCTTCACCTACAATATAAATTGAAGGCCAAATCAAGAACTAGAAAGTATTCCCTAAAGTGTAACTTCCAACCCACCCAAAAGTCCGTAGTTCTTTACTCCCTAGCACTGTGCACTATTGAGCTAATTGTATTGTGAGGCCATCCAGTTTAGTAGGAAATATAGGAGCTCTACCTACTGTGTGCCAGCAGGGTTTCATGAGACAGATACAAATAAGACACGGTCCTTGCCAGGGAGCAAACTTTTTTTTATATATATAAATAGGCCATAAAGCCTACCAGGGGAGCCTTGATTAATCACTTATTTTTAGTATAGATGTAAGGTTTGTGTCCATGTGGCTCTAGCCATAGCAAGATATTCTATAAATATTGAATGAAAAAGTATTTACCTCATGTATTAATCTTCTATTGCTGCCATAACAAATAACCACAAATGCCATGGCTTAAGACAATACCCACTATCTCACAGGTCTGTGGGTCAGAAGTTCAGTACAACCTATCTTAAGATATCTCTACTCAGGGATTACAAAGCAGAAATCAAGGTGTTAGACAGGCTGGGATCTTATCCAAAAGCTCTGGAGAAGGTTCCACTTTGAGGTAGAAATCAGTTCCCACTGTTGTAGGACTGAGAGCCCCATTTCCTTGAAACATGGCTGCTTCATTTTCAAACCAACAACAGGACCTCAAATCTTTGACTTCCCCTTCTTTTTTTTTTTAAGATTTTATTTGTTTGTTTTGCGAGAGAGGGGAAGGGAGGGAAAAAGAGGGAGAGAAACTTCAGGACTTCCAGGCAAGATGGAAGCATAGGTAGATACACTTTGCCTCCTCGTACAATCAAAAGAAAAGACAACAACAAATTTAAAAACAAAAAATAACCAGAACTACCAGAACTGTATGGAAGTCTGACAACCAAGGAGTTAAAGAAGAAACATTCATTCAGACAGGCAGCTGGGAAAAAGAGGACATGTGGCATGGAAGCAGCTGGAGGACCAGTAGCATTCCACATGTGCATGTGAGACAGACCACACAACCCAGGGTTCCAGTGTGGGAAAAGAAAGCCTCAAAACCTCTGGTTGTAAAAACCTGTGGGGGTTGCAGCAGCGGGAGAAACTATCAGCCTCACAGGAGAGTTCGTAGGAGAGACCCATGGGGTCCTAAAATGCACACAAACCCACCCACCCGGGAATCAGCACCAGAAGGGCCTAATTTGCTTGTGGGTAGTGGGGGAAGTGGCTGAAAGCTGGCCAGACCTGAGCAAGGGGCATTGTTCCCTCTCTGACTCCTCTCCCACATACAGCACCACAACACAGAGAAGTGGGTTGCCCCAGCCTGGCAAATACCTAAGGCCCCTCCCCTTACAACATAAGATATGCTGAGACAAAATAATATGGCCCAAATAAAAGAACAGGTCAAAGCTCCAAAAATAGAACTGAGTGATGAAGAGATAGCCAACCTATCCAATGGAGAGTTCAAAATACTGGTAATCAAGTTGCTTCCAGCATTTGGCTATTGTAAATTGTGCTGCTATGAACATTGGGGTGCAGGGGGCGGGGAGTGTGAGGGAAAATGGAGGCAACTGTACTTGAACAAAAAAATGTGAAAAAAATAAACGGCTTTACACAAACAATAAAAAATAAACCACTGGTCATCAGGATGCTCACAGACATGGTCGAGTATGGTCACAAAATAGAGGAAGAAGTGAAGGCTATACAAAGTGAAATAAAGGAAAATGTACAGGGAACCAACAGTGAAGGGAAGAAAACTGGGACTCAAATCAACAATTTGGACCAGAAGGAAGAAATAAACGTTCAACCAGAACAGAATGAAGAAACTAGAATTCAAAAAAATGAGGAGAGGCTTAGGAACCTCCAGGATGACTTTATTAAACGTTCCAACATGTGAATCATAGAGGTACCAGAAGGAGAAGAGGAAGAGCAAGAAATTGAAAACTTATTTGAACAAATAATGAAGGAGAACTTCCCCAATCTGGCAAAGGAAATAGACTTCCAGGAAATCCAGGAAGCTCAGAGAATCCTAAAGAAGTTGGACCCAAGGAAGCACACACCAAGTCACATCATAATTACATTACCCAAGATTAAAGAGAAGGAGAGAACCTTAAAAGCAGCAAGAGAAAAGGAAACAGTTACCTACAAAGGAGTTCCCATAAGAATGTCAGCTGATTTCTCAAAAGAAACCTTGTAAGCAAGAAGGGGCTGGAAAGAAGTATTCCAAGTCATGAAAGGCAAGGACCTACATCCAAGATTACTCTATCCAGCAAAGCTATCATTTAGAATGGAAGGGCAGATAAAGTGCTTCCTAGGTAAGGTCAAGTTAAAGGAGTTCATCATCACCAAGCCTTTATTATATGAAATGTTAAAGGGACTTACCGAAAAAAAAGAAGATAAAAAATATGAACAATAAAATGTCAACAAACTCATAACTATTAACAACCGAACCTAAAACAAAAACAAAAACTAAGCAAACAACTAGAACAGGAATAGAACCAGAGAAATGGAGATCACATGTAGGTTCATCAGTGGGGAAGGGGTAGGGGGCCGATTAGGAAGGGGAAGTACAGGGAATAAGAAGTATAATTTGTTGGTACAAAATAGGCAGAGGGATGTTAAGAACAGTATAGGAAATGGAGAAGCCAAAGAACTTATATGTACAACCCATGGACATGAACTAAGGGGGATGGATTGCTGGAGGGAACTGTGGTACCAGACATAGGGGAGTCAAGAGTCAAAAATGGGACAACTGTAAAAGAATAATCAATAAATTATACTTAATAAAAAAGGAAATTAAAAAAAAAAACATCACCGTGTGGTTGCCTTTTACACGCCCACTGCTCACCACATGCCACATGCCCAAGGAGACCTGGCCCAAAACCCAGGCATGTGACCTGACTGGAAATGGAACCAGCAACCCTTTGATTCACAGGCTGGTGCTCAACCACTGAGCCACACCAGCCAGGGCAAAATGATGCTGCTTTTATCATGGATGGAGTCAGGCCTAAAGATATCCAGTCTTATACTCTATCTCTCAGCTCTGTCTCCTTCTGGGCATGGGCTCATTATTTCCTACTTCAGACTTATTTCCTTCGATTCCAATTTTGTACATTCCCAAATAAGTGACCTACAGAAAAAAAGGAACTTTTCTATTTAAATGAATAATCAGAGTCCCTCTCTCTGGACTTAGAATTTAAGCCAAGTGTTCCATTAATAAGAAAATTATTTGATGCTCATTCATTCCAATACCATAATAATTCATTCTTGATACTGAGATCCACTCTTTCCTCCAGAGCACTTTGGGTTTTGACCTTTTCTGAGTCTTATCTTTTTGCCTTCCTTTAGTAGCTGCTAAGGTGTCCTACCCATGTCCTCATTACCAGCCAGTGTCCACATTACCCAGCTGCTGTGTGAACTGTATCTGACGTCTTTCTCCAGAGCATTGCCTTTGGGTGACTGGGACACATCACTCAGAGATGCCTGGGAGGTTTTAGTATCTCCCATCCCAAGGCAGCCAGTGACTGACTGATAGGAAGGTCTGAAAGTACAGCCTCCTTGCCTTAAGATACCCACTTCCAAACTAACAGTAGGTTTTACCTAAGACCCCATGCTTGCTTAGCTCCTCTGCCTTACCTATACTCCTACAAGTTTTCCCAAAGAGCAAACCACACCCTCAATAACCATGGGCACCTCAATCTTGGTCTCAGGCTCTGCTTTTAGAGAACTTACCTAAGATACTTTCTTTTAACTCTGCTATTACCTAATGTCCCACACAAAATCCCATTTTTGCTCAACTCAACCAGAGTTCATTTCTGTTGTTTAAAATCAAAGAACTCTAACTATACTCTGAGAACAGAGAAAAGGTAGAAGGTGGAGAGTGCTCCATGATAACAACTCCAGTGGGGCCACAAGGAGTGGAAAAAACAAGCTGTGATGGAGAAGGTAGTTATTTTTGAGCATCTTAAACCCCTGACTAGTTTGTAGTGCCCAAGAGAGAATCATGTGCTAGTCACCGTCCTACCCTCCACACCATGTGTCCTGTCCTCCTCACCGTGAAAGCAGATGCTTAATAAATACGAACAGACTGATTTCACAGAGGTAAATTCCCCAAAGTGATTGCAATCTATCGAAAAGAAACAAGAAACAAACTGACAATGAAAGTATTTCTCTTACTCATTTAATTTCTCACATGGTAAGTTACAGTTTATAAAGTATGTCTACCTGCATCATTTCTTGTACTCACTACAGTGACTGTGCAATGTGAGTATTAACAATAGCCTCATTTCACAGGTGAGCCTTACACCGCTAGACATTTGCCCAAAGTGCATAGCTACTAAGCATTGACCAAGAACGTTCGATCCAAATTCTATATTTCTTCTACTAAACACAACCTGGCGAAGGGACGTCAGCCCCCTCCTCACTTGATCTGATGTTTGTTTTTCTTGGCAGCTGAGGTTAAGGAGAGTGATTACACCGCCATGATGAAAAATGGGCTGCGTTTTACATGCTCTCGCTTCTTTCAAAACGGAGAGTGATCACAGCATGAAGGAAAGCCACTGAGAGTGCCAAAACGATGTGTGAAGGACGGCAGGGGGGCGAAGCAGGTCGGGGGCCCACAGAGGTAGGTTTTATTGCCACTCTTCTTTAATTCCTGGCATCTACTGTGTCAGCAGCTGAGGGCTCTGAGTTTCTTCCCCCCCCCCCAAAAAAAGAGGAGCCAATCCAATTTCTTCTCAATTATCTAGTTTCACTCACATCCTTTAAAACATAATTAATTAGTGTGGTGTGTGGCCACTTCCAAACAAGGAGCCAAAACTTTTACTTTACCCATTAGGAAAATACCTCCCACTCAAAGAGAGAACTCTAAATTATTTGTTCTCAATGCCAAAAAGCAAAGTGTAAACAGGTCATCTGTCTCAAATATATAGGTATCATATGGGCCCCATGTCTGATCTTTGAGGTCCAAGAAAATACAGAATCTCATCTGAGTAGCTCTTGAAAAATCCTCCGCAAATCTGTTTGAAATTGTCTGCTGGCTGCAATTTTCCCATTCACACTGATGGTGTCTGATTTTCCATTCCTTTCTTTAATAACGTTTTTATACCTGGGGCCATTGATTTCAAGCTATTTTATTCTAGGGCTGTTAGGCTTCACACCAGCTGGAAAAACAAGAAAACCTTTCCTGGGCTCCAGGCTTCCCCTGCCTTCCCACCACCCCCCAAGGGCTCAACAGGAGTCACTCTGACCTTGTCTGGCAATGTTCTAACATCAGCCAGAAAATTTTCCAAGTGGGATCCAAGCATACACTGAAGACAAAATCATCTGTCTTGACACACTTGTCCTTTCACCAAAAATTTTAAAGCATCTTTCCAAGAACCAAAAAATGAAATCTCCCTCCACAGACAGTATTTTGTTGTCCTGCATCATTACAGCCAAAAGGGTTCCAGTCACATATCTGTCTACACTCTGATTTAAGGGCCAGAGAGGTTAACAGACACATGCTTAGTTACCCAGGGGTTCAGCAGTCAAGGGTGGAGTTTCTTGTCCACGCTTCTCTCCCTGGGTCTCAGCATGACTGTTTACAAATACCATGTCCTTTGAAAGAGCATGTAAGTTTTTCTTAAATCAAACTAATTACTTTGGTTCCATATTCCAAATATGGGTCCCCTTCACCACCTCTTTTGTCTTTTGTTGTCCCTATTTAAACAATCATTATTTAGTTTTAACTGAAATAATACCTGATGTTCATATATTTCTTGCAGAGGGGGCATGAGACTGAGGAAAGGGGGACTATAACCCACTGGTGGTCCCAACAGGAAAGATAATTCAAAGGGAGGGTGTATTCCAGGGGCATGATTCACAAAGGGATGGGTGCAGGGTAGCTACACAGAGGGAGTGCAATAAATAACCTGGAGACCGTGACAGCTGAGGTCTTACCACCAGGGGCCTTAAAGAGCAAGGAGAAGAAGCAGTTATCAGGATCCAGAAGGAGAAAGAGTTGGATGGAGTCTGCTATCTTTGTATTGACTTTTGGTAGAGAGACTCAGCCAGGTCTCACAGGGAGGGGGCCTGGGCTCACTGCTGTGCCCCTCCCACAGCTTCCTGCAAGCATTCCCTTTGGCCAAACCCCAAAGAAAGCCTGAGGGCCTAGGAGCCGAAGTGATCAAGTCCATACAGGTCAGCCGGTCAGGAGCAATAATTTTGCTGGGTCCTTGTGGTCCTTAGGAATAATAACAAGAACTGCATACTGTATCATTGGTAGATATCAGGCACCAGTACTTTACTTCTCCTAATCCCTTTACCACCCTCTATTGTTGGTATTTTATCTCTGTCTAACAAGTGTGGAAATGGAGGCTCAGAAACTTTCAATAACTTGCCCAATGTGGTCATCCAGCTCATAAGCGCCCCATCCTGGATTTGAACTCCTTTCTGTCTTCCATCAAAGTTCTTTTTAGTATGTCCCACTGCATAAAAAGTATCCATCATTGTGTTTAGTACTCAATGAGGTTCAGTAAAAGGTAACTTGGCAGGTAATACCGTTAATGATGACAAGAAGAGATGACTCTTATTCTGCAATCACTGTGCGCTATGTGCTGTGTCCTTTATACACGTATCTCAGTTCATCTCCACAGCCACCAATAGATCTCATCCAAGAAGATCCATTGTCACTGGAGAGGTGAACAAATTTTGAGCAAGGAAAGGACTATGTAGTAGCCACGAGATCATGCCTCTTGGATCTCCCTCTGCAAGGAGTCTAATTGAGCAAGAGCCCCTGCAGCTGTGCTCTGAAATCTCATCACTGCCTTTGCTCCAACGTCCCACTTTCCACCAGCTACTCCCAATAAATGACTTAGTGCAACAGGATCACACTACATCAGGCCCTTTCCTAGGGGATGTGGGATTTCTTTCATAAGCAATTTTGACTTCAGCACTCCTTAGTGGCCTCACCAAACTTTTCTCAAAACTATACTTCAGTCTCACACGTTTCCAAGCAACCAAGCTCCCTCCCTCCCTCCCTTTCTTCTTTCCTCCTTCATTTGGGGTCAGATCTGCATTATAGTCTGAGGTCTGCCCCAGTCTTTCCCAGCTTCCTCCCTATTTTTGCTAAGAGGCATTACCCCTAAATTTTTCTTGGAAGTTTAACTCTGTCTTAGCGTTTACTTTTTGGCAGATCTGCTTCCTAGCAGATCTTAACACAGACCCAACAGTCTACTGAAACTGTAGTTTTAAATATAGCATTTTACAGACAATTATTGAGTATCTGTTGAGTGTTATTTACAGAGCTGTATAAAAGATAAAAAGAGAAATAAATCAAGCACCTATCCACAAGTAGTTTACAATCTAGCAACACAGCTGGCACGTACAAAGATATACACGCTTTAGCTGGTTACCTGATATGCCAGAAGGCAAGACCAGAGTGGGCGGTCGGATTCCATCCTCTGTGTCTTGTGTTAGTATCACTGGGAATTCCATGCATGTTCCCTGGCAATGTGTTTCTTTGAAAATTTGGTTCTAAATCCAATATCAAACTGTGGTTTTTTGAATCATAAGTGGAAATGGCTTGGCAGGAAGAAAAAAATGAACCAGCCGTCTTTGTCCAACTGTATAAAATATGTGTTTTCCAAGTATCCCATTCTTTCCACTGTTTTTCTTTTTTTAACAAAGACCCCAGAAAATATGCTTGCACTCAGGAAGTCCTCCCCTCCTCTAGGGCGAATGAAGATAGCAACAAAGTAATTTGTATAAAGTGTTTGTTTTACTTCCTTAAAAGACTTTTATGTCTATCCTGTTCCCCAGACCCCATGAAAAAAAAAGAAAATTTTGCTGAAATTTTCTTACATAGATATTTTCTTTCCTTATAATGAATTTTTGGGGTATATGTGACATACCAAAGAGACAGAGAGAGACACACACACACAGAGAAAGATAATACTACTTGCCTTTTTTATTGGCTTTGAAGCATATCTTCTACAAATCAAATAATTATGAGCCAAAAGATAATTTTAATTTTCTATCATTTTCTTATATGAAGGAAGCCATGGGCTTTTTGTTTTAAAAAATAAAGTGACTGAAACTAATACAAAATGATATTGAATGTAAACTGTAATTTTAAAATAAAATTTAAAAAAGTAAAAGAAATAAAAAACAAAGCCTAAAAAAAACCACCTAAAGTCCTCAAAAGTAACAGCCACCATTTTAACAAGCATGGAGTGTATCACAACTAATCAATCAGTCTGGAGGCAGAACGAAGTGCCCAGATATAGATCATTTATGTAACTTTCAGGTGTATTATTAGTTTATTTAGTGATTTAAGTGCTTTCCTTCCTTTGATATGTTACTGAAAAAACAAACAACAAACAAAAACCTAGTCAGACTATTGTCTAAGGGAACCAGGAGCCTCCAAAGCTTGAAGATGTTTTCGCAACTGCCAGGATGCCCTCAGCATATGTACCAAAAACAGCCTATAAAATGTAAGCAGGAGGTTAACGGAGAAAGCGCTTTTCTGGTGGTCTCCAAATTAGGTGGCCAGTTGTCTTCAGTCGTACTTGTGGCATCTAGCTGATTCTGAGAAGCTTGGCACCAGTTCTGACTAGAAGTCAACAAAACATGGGTG
Source organism: Macrotus californicus (assembly GCA_007922815.1). Taxonomy (NCBI): domain Eukaryota; kingdom Metazoa; phylum Chordata; class Mammalia; order Chiroptera; family Phyllostomidae; genus Macrotus; species Macrotus californicus. Next base: position 9,888 of record VMDR010014014.1, on the reverse strand, counting down.
CCAAGCTTTTGTCTCCTCGGCGGTGACCACCAGTGAGACCTCACGCAGCTCCACCTACCGGAGGCCTCGGGCAGCTGCCTGGCATTCGGCGCACCTATCCAGCTGCCCCGGAAGCACCTCCTTGGCTTGCATTTCAGACACCCCCAAACAAGTACTCTTATTTGAAAATAATATTGGCAGGAGAAAAATCAGCAAGTGTCCCAAACTCAATGAAATGAGTAAAATCTCTGATCAATTTCATCAACTTTATTATGGTTCGAAAAAAGCCTTTTTGTAGAAACTTACCCCCTTCTGTGCAGTCTTAACATTTCTGTCTGGTATCATTTAGTCACTATCTGTTTTAAACGCGCTATGCTTGCCTTTCTTTAATGTAGCTTCCTTAGGGTAAGAATCAGTGTGTGCTCTCCTTCCCACGAACTACCCAACCCAGCAAAGTGTACAATGGGTCGCGCTTAGTAGACCAAGAAATAGGAATGAAAATTGAATGCCCTGTAAAAAAAAATAAATCAATTACTTTTGCCTCCACATATATTTTAACTTTCTGGACTACTGATGAATGACCAAATTATTAAAGAGAAGAATTTCAAATATTCATAAAGATATTTTCTATAAAAAAAATAATATGCACAGACAATTATAAAATTAACAATATTTGTCTTTGAATTTCTGTGACCAAAACTACTTATGTGACCACAGAATTGATAACTGGTAAGTTTTGTCATTTAAAATCATTTTTTATTTCTTTCTCTTTTCTGACTCACTTTTCTTCTGTTAAGTCTTCCTGGGAAATTTTCCTTTCAAATTGGGTCAAAAGGCTATAGATTTCCTCCTTTGTATGAGGCAGTCCATCAGAGGGAAACACTGACCAGCAGGGACAGAGATAAGACTCCTCCAAGAAAGAGTTGAGCTTCAACACTTATTCCCCAAGGCTATATGGAATGGCATTTTGAATTGTGATCGATGTAAGGAATTAGGATTATAGCAGGAAGGTTAAAACATTTAAAAGATGAGGCAGCACTGATCAAAAGATTTCGAGAGCCCTCTGGGAAGCAATTCTGACTCCACAAGTACCATTTGCCAGTCTACCCATTTTGCTTCACCCCCAGGATTTTTGGAGAGGAGTTGATGAGAGGAGAGGCAGAGCAGGAAGCAGGAAAGTGCTTGAAGAAAGCTTCCCATGCCAAAGACTTTTCTCTTCCTTATATGTTCCCTTAACTGAGCAACAAACCATCATCTTTATTAAAGACAAGTACAGTAAGGCCATTTTCACTTGAGAAGAAAATGCACTCTATGACTGAAAACTGCCATATACTTTTCTTAGTACACCTGGTGTTACTAATGAACTGGATTACTGAAAATGTTTTTCCAGTCCCTCAGACAAAAGCAAAAAAGTAGCCATATCACTAGTTAGCAGTAAAGAGAATTTTGAGCATCTGGATATTTCAGTAATTAAGATGTCCCAGAGCATTTCAGTCTGTTATTAAACACAGACCAAGAAAGAAGTGGTTTCTACCATTTGCAGATATATTCTCTGCCTTTTCTTACTTCTGTCTTTTGGAAGCTGAGCACTGAACTTAAGAGTCCCCAAAACTATAATTGAGCCCCAATACTACTTACTATCCTGCAACTTTGGGCAAGTTATTTAGTCCCTCTGAGCAAAAATTATTCTACCTGTAAAACTGTAATATTTGTATTTGCCTTACTTAAACAAAAGAGGTTGTTTAAGGCTCCAAAGGAGACATGCATGTGAAAGCATTTTATAAATTATAAATCACTGTGCAACAGATTGTGTTAAATGGATTATCTCTTGGAGGGGGTCCTTTGATGATCTGCGCTTGAGTTCCCCTACCGTACAACATGTGGGCGGTCCTAACCTGACTGTCTTCCATGCCTCAAGCAGAACTTCTTCCATCACCTGAGTCCAGGGCTGGAGGGAGCATGAATGAACTGAACCCAAATCAAACCTATGTTCTCCTGGTTCCTGACAGATAACCTGGCAATTAGCATTCCAGAGTTGTTTTCAAAGCTAAAAGTTGGAAAAGAAATCACAACTGGATTGGAGTAGGTCCTTAAAAGCTACAGGGAATTTTCTGTTTTGTGTATTCTATTAAATTATTTTTAGAGAGCCCAAATTAAATGATATACATGTGTATATATTCCATAGCATGTATATAAATACAGGGTGGGGCAAAAGTTTACAGCTGTTCATATGGAAAATAACATCATAATTAATAAATAATCATATAAGAATAAACTCTGTGTGTCACGTACTCACAACTGTAAACCTAATTTTGCCCCACCCTGTATTCATTTCCTTTGCTCAAGTTCCAGAGAACCGTTGTGGAAAGTGCCCCTTGGATTTCAGTAAAGATGCTTTATTCTTCCTAAGTCATTTCAAACTGTGGTCTGTGCCAGCGGTGTGCATTACACATCCTGCCAGTCAGCAACCAGGCTGCTGTGGCATTCGTCCAGATTCTCATTTTTTACATAAATGGTTTTAAAACACACTCTATTTTACATTCTAGTCTCAGGCTGCCCAGCAAAATACACTTGATCCAATATAATGCAAATAATATTATGATGCGAAAAAGTTACCAAGGAGTCAAAATGGTGTTTAAAGACTTACTATAAAACCCATATGCTCACTCTAAGACTGTTCCAAAGAAGCACTAGAAACTGACAGTTTAATGTGTTACTGAAAAGGTCAGATCAGGAAGGAGGGAGGTTCACGAAACAGAAGCACATGCAAAAGGTACAGCCAAATGAGTATCGTGACTCCTGTAAAGAGTTCAGTGCAAGACGAGGCCCAAGTTTCTAGCCCCGAGTTAATATACTTCTGTTCACGGAGTGGACAAAATATCCTTTTCAGAAGCAGTGGAAAAGTAAAGCAATTTAGGTACTGCATGTCTGTGCTAATCCAAATCAATGGAAAATTTAGCCACAAGATCCCTTCCTTAGAGTTAATAAATATGAACACCTAGATTTTCAATATCCCCATATATGAAGATTTTACACATTCATCTGCCATTTAATTCAGTTGTCTGATGAGAACTCTCCATGTGCGTTATATTTGATGTTTTCTACACAGTTTGCTGCCAGCTATTTTCAAATACTGTTTCAGACATGATTATTGGTTTATATCTTCCCATGGTTTTCAGGGTAAATCTCAGAAATAACTTTTGCTTACTTAAATGTAGCTTCAAATATGCAACTTGAAAGGTTTGCTAAGGCCTTATGTTGAATGTAGGGTCCACTGCCCTGGCCAGCTGGCTCAGTTGGTTGGAGCGTTGTCTCAAACACCAAAAGGCTGTGGGTTCAATCCCCAGTCAGTGCACACACCTGCACTAGGGTTGCACCTAGGCTGTTGGTTCAATCCCCAGTCAGGATGCATACGGGAGGCAACCAGTCGATGTTTCTTTCACATCCTCTCTCACATCGATGTTTCTCTCTCTCTCTTCCTCTCTCTCTCTCAAATCAATAAACATATCCTTGAGTGAGGATTTAAAAAATAAAAATAATATAATAATAATAATAATAAATAAATTTTAAAAATGTATGGCCTATTATAATACTATCCTATCATTTACCACATTCCTGTATTCCAAACAGAGAAATCGAGGCAGCAAGTGGAGACTTTAATTCAGATCATTCAGTGATAGAGTCCAGTGGAAGAATTCATGTTTCCAAATTCCTTTCAAGTGTTCTTGAGCTGCCATAGATGACCTCGTCCGGCCATGTTCAGAACTCCGACAAACAACTAACTGCTTTTAAAAACAAGAAATTGACTTTGGTAACTCATCCCATCAACACAAGTGAGATCAAAAGCCAACAGGACCAAATAACCTTGTCCCGGGCTGCCTGACAATTCAGACAGCAAACTTCCAAAATGCAGACATGCAACTATTCAGCAGAAAATAATGAGAAGCTTCAACATGTCCCTCGAATCCAACATAAATCAAAACAAACAATATCAGAGTCAGATCAGGTGCTTCCAAACTGACCCGGACAAAACCATTCACCAAGCTGAAATGTAAAATAATCAAGGAACAGCCCTCGCCTTGGAACCGAGCAGCGAACCCCAGGGTAACACGTGCCTTCCTCTTTTGGTTTTCCCGCCAGGGCAGGAGCCACCGGACTCAGTCTGAGCGGGGCCTCTGCCTGCGCACCAGGTCCAATGGGAACTTGCAGCCAATCCCCAATTTTCATTCAATGAGACTAAGACTCAACAAAGTATTTAATCAGATATTTTCTGTCATAAGGAAAAGCACAAGAAAAATAAGAAAAGAACATAGAAATCATAGGCAGAAGGCTATTCCAGGATTCCCCTACCCTAGAATGAGAAGTTTGAACTATGACAGGAAAAGGTTAAATTTGGAGGATTTTTTAGTGTGTAACTATTGTTCAGTATCCCTATATTTTGATTCACAATTATTAATCCTTACAGCAATATTGGTAGCAACGTGCACTCAGGAATGGGTCTTTTAGTTCCAGAATTGAGAGATTATTTCTGCCTCAAAAAGTAGTCTGTAAGGTGAGAATTAGAGGAAAACAGAAATAACATTGCCACAGCGATCACTTGTAAGTCAGCAAAAATAAGAGCAACAGAAATCAAATCTTAACTGGCTGGTTTGGGGGCACCACTGCCTTCCTTCAAAACTGCTTGTTACAGATGTAGTTTCGCGTTTCCCTAGCGATGCACTCCATGACAAGTTCTTCCTCCGTCGAGGAGTCATTTTGAAAATGTTTTCAATGGCAAAGTGTGTTTGAATCATTCAAGAGTACATAGCAAGTTAAGTTATGCTAAAACAAGTTTTATATGTCTCCTAGACCTATTTCTAAACTAAGAGTCACTCAAAGACATTGTTCACATTTTGAGGGGGACCCCAAAACGAATTTACTTATAAAAACCCAGAATTTACTTATAAAAACATTGTGCATTTATTCATACGTGTGTAAACTTCACTCAACCTTCAAACACTCTCCATTTGATGCAATGCACCTGTTGAGACATTTTCTCCACTGTTCAAAACAGTCTTTGAACTCATCAACTTTGATGCCTTTTAGTCCCCCTGCCATCTTTTGTTTCACCTCTTCCGCATTGGCAAAACGTTTCCCTCTGAGGACTTTTTTCATCAGGGGAAACAACAACAAAAAAATGTTGTTCAGGTAGAGATCAGGTGAATAAGGAGGGGGGGTCATGGGGGTCATGCTGTTTTTGATCAAAAACTGCTGACCACGCAGCATGGTGTGGGCAGGTGTGCTCGTATATCACCCACCATGCAATGGGCAAGTGCACTGAAAGAATCTTAAAAAAAACTCACTGAAGTCTAACACAGCCTCTCACAACAATGCCAGCTGGTACACTGATATAGATGGATTCCTGGAACACTCACCTAGTGGGGGAACCCTGTACTACAAGGGGCCTACCCTCCAGAAGATAATTGCTTTTTGGGGGGGTCCCCCCTCACATATAAGTATTCCATCTGTTACAAATTCATGATTTTTTCAAAGGAAACTGTCTATAACAATCATGAACCTGATAAGCTAAAGGACTTTGGAAACTACCTACCTATTAGAATCCCCTCAACAGAAAGTGAGACTAGGTTAATAATCCTATTCCTAACCTTCAACAAGAGAGTTTGAAGTAGAAAAGAAATCTATTAGTAAGTTGCTCTTTCATTAAAGGCTTATTTCAGCCTTTTCTCACTAACTCCAAAGAGAAAAAAAGTCAAACAAAATCTTGCAACTTGCTTTCTAAATATAAAATGCTAGGAAAAGATGCTCAGTGTCTCTAATCATCAGAGAAATTCAAATTAAAACCACAATGAGATATCACCTCACACCTGTCAGAATGGCCACCATCAATAAATCAACAAAAACAAGTGTTGGAGAGGATGTGGAGAAAGGGGAACCTTTGTGCAGTGTTGGTGGGAATGCAGATGGGTATGGCCACTGTGGACAGCAGTGTGGAGTTTCCTCAAAAAATTAAAAACAGAACGACCTTATAACTCAGTGATTCCACTTCTAGCAATATATCCAAAGAAACCCAAAACACTGACTTAAAAGAATATATGCACCCCTATGTTCATTGCAGCATTATTTACAATAGCCAAGATTTTGAAACAGCCAAAATTCTCATCAATACACGAATGGATTAAAAAGTTGTAGTACATTTACACAATGAAATACTATTCAGCCATTAAAAAGAAGGAAATCTTACCTTTAGTGACAGCATTGATGGACCTAGAGAGTATTATGCTAAGTGAAGTAAGTCAGCTAGAGAAAGACAAATACCATATGACATTACTTATATGTGAAATCTAATGAACAAAATAAACAAACAAAATGGAAGCAGGCTCATAGGTACAGAGAACGGACGGACAGCTGTCAGAAGGGAGCGGGGCTGGGGAGCTGGGTGAAATAGGTGAAGAGATTAAGCATAAATGCAAACCTCACAGATGCAGACAACAGTATGGTGATTTCCAGAGGGACAGGTGTGTGGGGGCAGTTAGAAGGTAAATAGAATAAATGACGACGGAGGAAGACTAGACTTCGGACGGTGAACACACAATACAATGTACAGATGACATATTATAAATTGTACACCTGAAAGCTATATAACTATATGAACCAAAGTAACCCCAAAAATTCAATAAAAAAGAAGTTATGTGCACACCCAGCAAGTTCCTTCTAATTCTGATTTTCATACATTTTATTTCTATTTTCTTATTCCTTAAGAGAGGTGATTTTCAACAAGTGTGACCCAAGAATTTTTAAAACATACAAAACCTGACTATTTAGTCATGGACACTGATCTTTTTCCCTTAGATTGTCAAATTTAAACAAAAATGACAACAGCCAACACAACAATATTCTTCCAGTGTGAATGAATCAAAATTATACCTATTTTTGTCAGGTCAGCAAAAAAATATATACTTTTGGTGTGCCTCAGAATTTTAGTGGTTTATGTGTGCTATGAAATGAAAAAGGTTGAAAATCGCTGCCTGAAGATAATATATTTTTCAAAACTGTGTATGGGAAATGCGAGTGTGTGTATATGTGCATGTGGTTTTAAGAAACATGAGCATAGAGGAAACCTGAGCATATATACATCTCTGAGGCCATTGGAAGAGAGCAAGAATTAGCATTCATGGCTGCATATAATGAATTTTCCCTGTTGAAATCATGGGTACAGTCTCAAAACTTCTGAATAGTTATAGTGACTACCTCATAAATTACACCTGTTCATTGTGCTTTCTTCCTGCAAAGAGAAGGTACTGATTTTGTGGGCATGTCTAATATGTTTTGTGGCACAACATAGTAGAATGTGCCAGCTCATGACAGCCTTTCATCTAAAGAAGAGGCTCCATTCGATATCTGTTCCTTTATGCCAGATAAACCCAGATTCTAAGAGCCCATATTTCAGTCAAGTTAAAGGGCAGAAACAAAGCAGCATGATTCCTGCAGATCCTTGGAAACAAAATTGAAGCTTATCTGTCAAGGAACTGCAGAAACTTAAAACTGAGAGCATCGGATTCAACATCCTCATTTCCAAGATGAGTGAGAAACCTCAAGCCTAGAAAGGTGAAGTGTTTCCTCAGTGTGGCAGACATAGTTAATGACCAGAGCAGTCCACTGGAGTTCTCCAGTGGTTCCTCTGAGCGACAAATTCGACGAGAGAACATAAGTAAGATGGCTAATTGTGGTTCCCCCTGAAACCAGATTGCAGCCTTCATGTTTACGCACTTTTCCTCTATGATTTTGGATTGTTACTCAACTATCCTGTTGATTTGGTACGCACACGTTTATAAAATAAACTTAACTCCAACTCCTCTAGACTATTACTATTTAAAATACATTGTGCTCCCTCAAACTCTGCTCTTAAAACTTTGACATAAAAGGCCCATCTATACGTTAAAAAGTATCTTGCATCCATCTCCTTCATGATGATTTCCTGCAGGCTTCGGCCAGAAAAGGAACCTTCTAAGCCCTGGGACATCTCACTTACACCTCTTATTTAGCATCTGTTGCATACTTTTTTGTATTGATATTCTTCATGTGTGCATTTTATCTGCCTTACTGTGTCTAAAACACAGAGAGTTTAAGTGGGTACAGTGCCTCTTTCTCAGTTATATTCCCAGTTATTTTATTTTCAGGGCGGCCCATCAGCCCCAGAGAAGTCAGTTGAATTGGTATTACAGAGCATTATGTGTGACCCTGGATCCTGCAACAAATTAGGAAGGCCTGACTTGTCTGGGATTATGTTTGTCTGTTAGTTTTTAAAATCTCCCATTGCATTTATTTTTATATCCTCCACTTAGGAAAATTAAACACAAATATTATCATGTCTGGTATATAGTCAGTGCTCAAAAAATACAGCTACACAATACCATGGAAACTTCCCTAAGGTGCCATTGTAAAGCTAACCCATTTTTTTAAAAGGCTTTGCAGTGCTCCATCATATGAATAAACCACTTTATTCAATCACATCCCTATTAAGGGCACTTAATTTGCTTCTCCTTTTTTTTGGTCACTATAAACAAAGCTGCAATAAAGGTTTCTACACTAAATTCTGCTGTAGCTTGATAAAAAATACCTTAAAGTCCCCCAGATTTGCAGAATTGTGCAATAAAAACTACAGGGCTTCCAGAAAGTAGCATGTGCTAAGGGGGGCACAACAAACAAAAACCTCCAAAAGAGGCAACTTGTTGAGAAATACATAGGAACATAAAAATAACGACAACACTACAAGTGATAAATGGTTAAGAAATACATACATCCTATAATAAATACGGCACTTGACCTTGAAAAAGACCTGCAATTTGCTTGAGGAAGTGGGTCTCAGAAGGGTAGTTGTGAGTTATTGTGGTGAAAGGAGGGCTATCTGAAATCAGATGGGCAGTTATATAACACCAGATGTGGACGGGTGTGGCTCCTGACACACACAGTGGGCTGAGGTAGCTGGAGATGTATGAGGTGTCTGTGTTTCGTGTTTTCCCAGGCAGCGTGGTTGAGCTGGGTGCAGTTTCCTGCCATCCCTTAGTATTTCTTGCAAAGGAAATTGTGCATAAGCCAAAGTGAAACTCAGGTTATGCTCAAAGTGTTCCCTAAAATGTCAATTGCATTGGAACAAATCCACGTTTTCAGAGTAAAGCATTAGAGCGGAAGTGACTGCAAATGTATCTTTAGATGCCAGGGCTGTCATTTCTACGGGTTAGATTTGCAGGAGAGAGACTGATGGGTTAAAGAATTCGTGCTTGTGTTTTGTTTGTTTGTTTTGCGGGTGTGTGTGTGTGAATGCGTGTGCATTTAAATGTCACCAGGTTGCATCCCAGGCAGTTCTGACAATTGTAAGATGTTTTCCTTTGTCACATCCTCAGAGAAAACAATCCAGTCCCACACCCTGCACCGCATTCTTTTTCCCAGTCTGAGATAACAATTGTGAGACTGGGTGAGGTTTCCAAGAAGGCACCCTGGACCCTGCTCAGTAGAGCCAAAGCAGCCGAATGGTTCATCTAAGGGCCCAGGCACCTCCTGGGACACTTAGGGAAGAAATCCGCTCCTGTGTATCTACCCTTCACCTCTGTCTGTGCAGGTCAGGACCAGAAATAGATGATTCTTCAGCCCCAGGGTACTTTTTAAAATAAAATGATGTCATATTACAAAAAAAAATCTGTTTTGACAAGGGTAGAAATATATTTTTAAAAAGAAGAAAATTATTTATGTATGACTCCACCAGGTGGAAATAACCATTTTAATACACGGATGAAGTCTAAGTCATGTGTAATGATGCTGAGTTTTACCTGGACCATTTGCATGTCATAACTATTACTAAGGTGCCTCATATTAACACTGTGGACCTGCATAACATCCCGTTTTACAACGTGT
>VMDR010014013.1:0-24141 GCA_007922815.1 Macrotus californicus | reverse complement strand
TTTCTTAAAGATTTTATTAATTTATTTTTAGAAAGAGAAGGGAGGGAGAAAGAGGGAGAGAAACATCAATGTGTGAGAGAAACATCAATATATTAGAGAAACATCGATTGGCTTGCTTCTCACACACATCCCTACTAGGGACCTGGCCCGCAACCCAAGCATGTGCTCCAACTGGGAACCTAACTGGCAACCAATCACTTTGCAAGACGATGCCCAACCAACTGAGCCATGCTACCCAGGGCCTTCTAGTGTATTCTTCATTTCAGATATTATATTCTTCACTTCTTTCTGGTTCTGTATGGTTTCCATGTCCTTTTTAATGCTGTTGTACTCTTCAATAGTTTCCTTGATCATTCTTATAATCATTTTTTTGAACTCTGTATCTGGTAAATTGCTTGCCTCCATTTCATTTAGCTTTTTCCAGAGATTTCTCTTTGTCTCCTGACTTTGGCTGTCTCTTTGTGTTTGTTTCTATGTATTAGGTAGATGTTCTATGACTCTCAGTTTGGATAGGTTGGCCTTATGTTGTAGGTTTCCTGTGGGACATAGTGGTACAATATCCTTGATCACCTGAGCTGGGTGCTCCAAAAATGGCCCTTGTGTATATTACAGGAACCTCCTGCTGTAATTGAGTCTTGATTGCTATTGGCCCATTTGTGTGTGGGGCTGGTACTCAGGCTGGCTAACTGTGAGAACCGACCCCAACCGCAGTGTATGAGGTGCTATACAGGTGCTGACCATACGAAGTGGAATTTGCCTCAGCGGGGTCTGGTACCTGCCAAGACCTCCCTTTTGATGTGCTGCTTGTGAAGCTAATTAGAAGATCCTGCTCTGATGTTGTCTGAGGCTGGCCACTGTGTGTGCCTGTTCTGGGGTCTCTTGGGAGCGACTCTAGTGCAGCTAGTGTCAGACACTGTCTGTGACTGGCCCTGAGCAACCTATTTGGAACTACAAAGTAATCTACAGTTTGTGGTTGTCTCTGCTAGGCTGCGGTATGCTCAGAAAGGACCAAGTTGTATACCAAGGCCAGCTTTTACCAGCACCAAGCCCAGGGGCAGGTCAGCAAAAGTCCCAAGGTACCCAGAGTTTTTCTTTGCAAGCCTCCACCTGCCAGCTGCCTATTAAGCTCAGTCAGTGCAAAAGCTTCTGTTGCTACTCAGGTTGCATGAGGAAGGTTCTCAGTGAGTCCACAGGTAGGTGTGAGTATTGTTTGATACAGGTTCAAACTTAATGCCAGTGCTGCATCTGAGGCCACTCAGCAAATGTCCCCGGGTATACTGTCTGGCTGCCAGCCGCCAGGTGCCTGAGACCTTTGTGGTGGGGCAGGGTCTCAGGGAGTCATCAGGGTGAGGCCAGTGGGGTTTATCTGGCCCCAACATACCAAGATTTGGCTGTGTAAAGGGAGAGCTTTGCACTGGTCCTAGAGCCACATAGTTCATTCTGTCCAAAATTCTGTCAGAAGCCTGAGATCAATAAGGAAGGGCTGTCAGGAGTCAGGAGGTTGGGGCTAGTGGATCTCCAGTGAGGGAAAGGTGTTGGTCAGGCTTGGGGGAAGGTGGGAGTAGTAGCCCCTACTCCAGAGTCATACAACTCAGTTCTGTCCTAGATTCTGTCCAGGCCTTGGTAGGGCAGAGCTACCAGGAGTAAAGATAGAGGGACTACCTGGACCACAGAGGGTGAGGCTAATGGATCTCCTGTGAAGGGGAGGCACCAGTGAGGTTCACAAGAAGTTAGGAAGAATGACCCCTATCCTAATGTCACACTACTCAGTCACCGACAATCCCTAAGTCTGTCCAGACTTCTACACCCCAACCCCAGCCCAGGCATGTCTCTTCAGCAGGGCATGGGCTCTGCAGGGTGGAGTGACAGGGAGTCCAGAGGGTGGAGCTTCACATTACCCCAGGCAGATGTCCTAAAGAGGGGAGTGCTCCATCCAAGAAAGATGGCCTCTGTGGTGTGTGAGGAACTCAACACAGGAATCTTAGTGGCTGTCCTCACATTTCCCCTCAGAGCCACAAATCCCAGTGTCTCCTCACCTAACTTGGATTGTACACTTTGCCCTCCCTCTTCTGAAGCCCAGAATGAGTGGCTTTGAACCAGATTGTGCACTGGCCTTTTAGGAGTGTTACTGTGTCTTTAACAAACCTCTATTTCTCCTTGGCAAAAAGAATCCCTGCTGATTTTCACAACCAGATATTTGTGGGCACCTCTTCCCAGCTCTGGTGCTCTGGGATCGGTAACTGAAGGTGGGGTGTGACCCCACATTCCTTAAGGGGAACCTGTGAAACTAGGATATCCCTGTAGAATCTCAGCCACTGCCCATGGGAACAGGGCCAGCCCTTCTTGCGTCTCTGCTCTTATACCAGTCTAGATGTGGCTTCTTCTATAAATCCTTGCTCCTAAGACTCCTCTTCAGTTAATATTCAGTTGGTTATGCAGGTTGCTCCCTCTATATTTTAGTTGTATTTCCAGTTTGGTCCTGGGAGCAGGTGAGTGTAACATCTACCAGGTCTTCCACCATCTTGGACCTCCCCAAGATCTTTTCATGTTTACTGGGATTCAACCCCTTCACTGCCATTCTGGGCCTCTCCAATGAGGCTTCACCCCACATGTTTTCTGAAACACTCCCCAAGCATGACCTTTCTCCATTCTTGCCAGCACTAGCTAGGTGAGGCTGCTGGACCTCATGATGCCACGAGGATGCCATGCCCACTCACAATAACTCCTGTCTTCTAAATACAATCCACTATTCCCAGAAGCCTTCCCAAACAGATCTCTCCTTTTCTGGTCTGTTCCTCATACCTTAGAAAGCAAAGGACCTTTGAAAGCGTCTTGGTTAAATCTCCTATTTTCACAGACAGAGGTGAACTTGCCCCAGATCACAAGTTCTCCCTCCCCACTGACCTGTCTATAGTACAGTGTTGTGCACTTTGCCTGATAATCTTTATGGACTTGAGGCTGAAGATGGTGGCATTTGCTTTTTTCGCTTTGTCTTGGCTCTAATCTCCCCCAACTGCTATGGTAGCACCGCAAGAAGTTAACAATACTTACTGCACAAAGTTTCCTGATTAGACATAAACAGATGGACTTATCTCTATTTTTTAAATATATTCTAGTAAAAGTATGACATTTTAAATATGTTATTGATATTCAAATCATGCTCAAACAAAAGCTATCTTCTTTATTAAATATCTACAAAATCAAAGTATCCTGTTCTATTGTACGCTCTGCGAGAGAAAGGATGGCACGTCTTTTCTGGAACATAATGGGCAGTGTCACACAAATTTTGTTTAATAAATAACAGATGGAAGAGATGACTATTCTTTAATACCATTTCACACTAAGTTGAAGACAGATATATCTATACAAGACAAACTCTAACATTCTCACTGCCATATAACAGTGATAATACTATTGCTGTGAAACAGTAAAATTACTATTAAGAAATGCTAATTCCGAATGACCTTTTATACTTCCTTAAGAGCTAAGAGCTTTGTTGGGACTCCAAACAACACGTTTGCCCTCTGTGCAGACATGCTAACTAATACTGGTGACGTTCTACAGATGTCATCACGGTGAATGTCTCTCCCTCTCCTGTGACATAGTGGGAGTGCATGACAGCTCTTATCAAAGACAGCTGAAGAAATGCATCCTTGGTAAGCGAAGTTTCCCTGGGAGAGCCAAGTGGCCTACAGCCTGATGGACCAGGACAGCATTCCTGGTAAGATTCCATTCAATGGCTGCCTCACCCTGTACCACAAGCCTGTCAATTCATCCTGCTTTACTGAAAAGTACAAACAGTGAAGGAGTGAAAGCACGGGCAGGAGGCGTGAGCAGGCACACGCACCATGGAGCTCTTAATAGGACATAGCTCTTTCCAAATACCATATGATTTCACTTATATGTGGAATCTAAAGAGCAAAATAATAAACAAACAAAATTAAAACAGACTCATAAACATAGAGAACAGACTGATGGTAGCCAGAGGGGAGGAGAGCTCAGGGTCTGGGGAAAAAGGTAAAGGGACTAAAAAGTACAAATTGGTAGTTACAAAATTGTCATGGGATGTAAGTAGAGTGTCAAAAATATAGTCAACAATATTATAATAACTGTGCACGGTGCCAGGTAAGGTACCGGCAATATGGGGGCAACACTTTGTAAAGTGTATGTTTGTCTCACCATTATGGTGTACAGCTAAAACTAATACAAAATAATATTAAATATGAGCTCTAATTGAAAAATAAAAGGTTAAGAAATAAAAGAAAATGCACAGCTCTTTCAAAGGAGAGCTGCCTTTTAAAAAGAAATGGATAGAAAATAAAGCATTTGCCACAATATTTAAAAGGGAATTACAATAAAAGAACGCTTTCTCCATGTAAATGCCTTTTAGTCCTCTCATGTTCGTGATAGCCTACTGAATTTTAGATAACTAATTCCTCCCTGTGTGGCTGCTGGAAAATTTAAGAGACGCTAAAAGTCTAGGATGCAACATGAATATGATGATCAGATTCTTTGAATTGTCTAGATGCTGACCTTCCCCTTCCCCCAGCCACCCTGTGTGTGCAGGCCAGTGCCATACGAAGTGAGGGAAAATGAAACAAGGGCAAATTCTTTGTGCCCGGTCCTGAATTCCTCCCACAGACCGAGTGTAGCACTTGAGTTGGCTACACACAGAGGGAATTTGGCCCGAGAAAAACCCACAGAATTTGCAAGTTTTGACAGCTAGTAAGCAACAATGTTTTAATACATTTTCAAAAATTGTCTCAGAAATTCTAGAATGAGCAGGAGTCCTCTCATCCCAAACAACATATTGGCAAACAGATGCATGATATGAAATTTCTAGGTTTTTTAAAAAGAAATATTATTCTTTAAAAACAACTTGTACCTTTTGCCAGCCAAGCACTGTCTCTTTGTCCTCAGGGCAACAGGACTACGGTCGTTCCTATTCAGCAGTTACATATCACCCAAACACTTTACCATCTGCTGAGGCATGGAAGCGTCTCAAATGAAGCACTGAAAGCAGGATTCAGGGTCTTGGTGAGTGGCCACCACGGCCTCTCCTGCCTCCCTAATGTCAATGAATAGCTGTGAGTCAGAAGGTGGCCCCTGTCACCGCTGAAGGCCCTATTGACAATCACCAGGCCCCCAAGATCTTCTCATTCTTTTGTAATGTGTAGTGATGTCCAACACAGCAAAGACAAGCCCCACTGCAACCTAGCCAAGAGACCTAATCCTGGTGAGCATAAAGTTTCAAAGAAGTAGAAATCTTTTTCCAATGTGTGTGGCAACCCTGGCCCAATCTCTCATCCAAACTCACATGTGTAAAATTACAAAAAACTATGACGATGTAGGTGATAACAGTATCAGTTAACATTTCTTGAGTGTTTACTTAGTGATAATTACTAACATGAAATGTCTCTCTCACTGCGTTTTTGCACAAACTCTTACTCATCAAGGCACAGTGAACAGAGCAAAACAGCTGTGGAATCCAACAGAACTGGAGTAAGATTCCGGCTGTGCCACTAACATGCTCACTGACCTTGGGAAAATCCTTCAGTCCCTTTGGGCTCCAGTTTCATCTGATAAATGGGGATACTTTTGCCTACCCTGCCCTGTTCCCAAAGATAGTACAAGTTTATAGAGAAATACCAGAGATAAGAGATGTGAAAGCTCATCAGAAATTGGAATGTGCTCTTCACACACACCAGGCTTGGACAGGCTCTGGTCCAAGGTCACAAAGCTGGCTAGTGGCTGGCCTGAAAATATGGTGGCCCAGGTGTCGGAACTCACAGGCGAAACAGGCTGAGCTGTTGTCCCCTCAGCTCAGCAGAATACAGAGACCACCACCTGGCACAGAAGACTGCTGGACACAGGAATCCCCAATGGCTGACTCTCTCATCTCCTAAGACCAGTTCCTCCCCTCACACATCACTACCAGTACAGCTGCCTCTGTTTCTAATTTTCATCTCTCTCTCTCTCTCTCTCTCTCTCTCTTTCCCCCGTGCCCCCCATTCTCATTTATGCATATCCCTTGGCTCTTATAGATTATCAGAACTCACAGAACCGGTCCTGCAAGAATGGATTTGTTAACATCCTGGGAAATTGTGGAAATGGCAGACTCTCACCATTCTTCAATTTGAAGACTTCTGTAGATGGGTAGGAACTAATGAAATCAAAAGGTGCCCTTAGGAAAGGGTCTCCAAGAAATATGTCTAAAGGACTCATGGACAAAGCCAAAGGGGAGAAGGATGGAGGGTAAGGGGTGGGGGGTGGAGAGTGGGAGTGGGGGTGGGAAAATGGAGACAACTGTATTCGAACAACAATAAAAAAATCAAAAACAGAAAGGTGGCTTTAGGATAGCTCTGTGTTTCTCTGGCGAATTTTATTTCATTTTTGCAAATATTGTAAGATCCAGGAATTCTCTTTAAAAAGTGGTTCTTCTTTGATTAGAATAGGTGACACTGTGATATCACCTTTTTTATGTCCAAGAAAATCTCATTTTTTTCAAACAATGTTATTTCAACATGGGGCAATCCAGAAGGTTTATATTATTTATAGACCATGTCACACCTGGACCTACATGTCCAAAACGATTTTAAAAGGCACATGTGCCCTGTGGAACTCATGGCAGTGCCATGGCTTCCATGGTGGCCAAGACCTCAGTTTTACTTCTCTGCCACAGTCACATCTGTGGTATTTTATTTTTGCCCTAAAGAGCTTTTTATATCCCCATGCCGCACTACACCTACAAGCTCCATCAGCAAGAGAAATTATTTGCAATATTGCCAAATTGTTTGGGATCTTTTTAAACACCAGCATATTACGGTGACAATGACTTACAAAATTCTCGTAATGGATCGAGGCAGCAAACTTCCTGAGCAAAATTCTCTTAAGATGGTTTAAAAAAATCTGTTAGCGCTGGAAAGGAAATGAAAGTTCAACAGATTCTGCCAGAATTCTACCATTCAAGAAAGAAGACTGTAAACTGAGGGAAGAGAAAATGAGTAGGGGGTGATGATTCTCCTGAATCGCAGCGGTGCCCAGAAAGTCAGAGAAAGGGCTCCATTTGCCTACGGCTGGACAGAAGAAACTGCACTGGCTGTGGCATTCCAAATGACACCTGCAAAGCGCTGCCTAGTCCAGGGCACCGTACCTCCGTCGGAGGTTTAGCGGGCAGTGTTGGGAGAGGGTCTGGGTAGACAGCAGCAGCAGCAGCAGCAGCAGCAGCCTCAACAGTCCCTGTGGTCACTCCGATAAGGAAGCAAAGAGCACGGCCATGTCTTTGCCTACTCAGACACCCAGTCAGGAGGCCGCCTGGCAACCAGACTTACCTTGTCCATTCCCTGGACTCCCAACGCAGCCAAGATTTGTTTTAGGCGGAATGGGAGCCCTATCTGGAGCAACGCACCCTAATACACACTCCCTGCCCCCCCCCCTTTATGGTACTCCACGACCTCCACCAACCCAGCATTGCGGCTGGTTGGAGAAAAATGCCCTAGCTTCAAAAGCAATTGGCTACAAGCTCTTCATAAATCACGTTTTTCCGCACCAGCCGCCGGCATGGGTTTGTAAATCACGAACAGTTTCTCAAGGTTCAAGCCCAAAAGGGGTCGGAGCAGCGTCCCAGCCCTCCCTTCGACCCGCAGGGTGCCTCTTGCACTGGAAAAACGCCGCGGATGCCTGGCG
This sequence comes from Macrotus californicus, assembly GCA_007922815.1. NCBI lineage: Eukaryota > Metazoa > Chordata > Mammalia > Chiroptera > Phyllostomidae > Macrotus > Macrotus californicus. The sequence continues at coordinate 16,455 of VMDR010014013.1, read as the reverse complement.
TGCAGCCAGCAGAGAGGGGCGCAAGCTGAGTAACACGAGCTCTCTCCGGTGTCCTCAGTAAGCGGCAGAGGGTCACCTACCCTCTGGGGAGAGCAGACCCAGAGGAGAGAAAGGAGTAGAGAGGCGACAAAAGTCAGCCTGAAAGAGAAAAATCAAAAATGATGAAAGAGAAAGAGAAGCAAAGTGAGAGAAGAAAACGGAAGAAGGCAAGATCAAGACAAGATCAGGAGCATGAGAAAGAGGGAATGACAAATAGGGGAAGCGAGAATAAAAGGGGGGAAAGACTTTGGGAGTGGGGAAGAGTACGAAATTGAAAATGTGCATTCGGAACCGGAGTGAGAAGAGCGAGGACAGGTGAGGCTCAGGTACACTACACACAGCGCGGTTCTTTCAGGCGCTCCAGTTCGGAGTCTGCGTGCGGTACCCTGTCCCAACGGCGGGCGGGGGGCGCTCGTTCCCGGCCTCTCGGCCTCTTCCCCCCAGCTCTCGCTCACAGCCCACAAGCCGACCCACCGAAGGACAGACAGACAGGCGTCCCGGGCCGGAGCTGACACGCGCCCTGCGGCCGCCAGCGTGCGCGCCAGGATACCTGGCGCCTGTCCAGCAGAGGAACAACTGCTGGGTGGCCGAGGTGAGTATTGGGTCGCAGGCACCTTCCAGCCGCGCCTCCCCGCGCTCGGCCCACCCAGGCCCAGGTCCGGTCCGGCACACCTCGGGCGCTCACTCACCTAGATGGTCTCAGCTTGGCGTCGCGCTTGCCATCCACCACGGCGGGCACGCAGCTGGTAAGCTCGGTCCAGTCGGCGTGCAGCCCGCAGCTCCAGCCTGTGGAGAACCTGGAGAAGAGCCAGGTCTCCCGCTTACCGGGCCGGTGGCAAGTGCATTTCTTCTGACCCACGCGGCATTCGCAAGGCTGCTCCAGCTGGATGTTTCGCACCAGGTGGCGGCCGAAAGTGGTACCTCCGGTCTTCTGGATGTGCAGGAACACGATCAGGTCATCGCCGTTGATGTCGAAGTCTACCTTGCGCAGGAGATCGCTTCGGCTGAAATTATAACGGGGCACGAACCTGGCGGAGCTCTCATCCTCTGAGCGGTACGGGTCCGGCATCGGGGAGCTGAATGCCTGCAGACGGAGGAGCTGGCATTCTGTGCCGGGGCACACATATTGCAGGACGATCACGGCAAATAGGAAGAGCATCACCAAAGCCAGCAGCAGCTTGTTGGATTTCTCATCCATATTCCCGACGCTGGGGGAAACCCAAGTTCGTTACGTCAATCCCGCAGCTCAGCCCGCACTCGCCGTGCGCCCGCAACCCCCCTCCCCATGGCGCCGCTGTTGCACCCCTTTCCCCCCTCCCCTCCACACAGAGTACTCCACCACGGCGGCAGCCGCGGCGGCGGTGGCGCCCTTCCTCGCTTCCTTCCTTCCCGGCAGGCTCAGCGCTGTGGCTTCTGCCGCACACCACCCCCACCCCACCCCCCGACTCCTTCCCGCTGGCCGCCTGCCCTCTCCCCGCGCCGGAGCTCTCAGGAGCCGTTTCGCGGGGTTTCGTGCCCCTGGAACCCCGGTTGCCCCACTTCCCAACTCACACCCCCGGTCCGCGCCCCGTCGCGTCTCCCTCCACTCTCGGTGGCTCAGTGGCTCCCATCCCCATCCCAGTTCGCCCACCACACTCTCCCAGGCTCTTCTTTCCCCCAGTCCCCTCGGCGCTTACGCCGCCAACTCCCAGCCTGCCCAAGCGGGCTTCCTCCCCTTGTCCCCCTCCCAAGTCTTCCGCTTTCTCGCACCCGGTTGCCCACCTTGGAGGCCGCCTGGAGTGAGATCGGAGTTGGGCGTGCTGAGTTCCCCTGGGGGAAGGAGTCAGCCGGCAGCCCGAGCAGCCAGCAGAGACGCTGCGCTGCCGGCGCCCGCGGAACCTCGGGGAGGGAGCCGCAGCATGGTCAAAAGCGCGCTGCGTCCCCCCCGGAGCGCCCAAGCCCCGTTGCCCCGAGCCAGCTGGAACTTTGCGCCCTTCCCTTCCCCTCACGCCTACCTTCCCTCCTCGCGCGGCTCCCTCTCACCCAGGCCAAGGAGTGCGAATCCCGTTTTCGCCTAAAACGTACCTGGCTAGCGGGCCGAAAATCTTGGAGAAGATCGCACCGAGCACGTGCTTCAGCGAGTGGCCCAGGGCTGCCAGGCCCCGAGTGAGCAGGGCCCGGCAGAGGGAGCCCAGGTCCCAGCGTCTCCTGAGGTCGTGCATCCGCCTGCGGCGGCCTCGGGGCAGCAGCGTGAAGAGTGGGGCGCGCGCGTCTCCCGCCAGGGAGGAAGACGCCTTTAGGGACTCGTCCAGCAGCGGCTGGGAGTTGAATCCGTGAGACACACCCCTAGGAGGGCCCGCGCGGACTGAGGCGGCGACTGATCCGGGCCGGCTCTCTGCCAATTCAGCCTCTACTCTGGAATGCCGGCGGGGACAGGTGGTGCGGGCGGGCGCTTCTCGCTCCGGTTGCAGTGTCCGCCTGAGCGCCCGGGCTGCACACTCAGACAGTGCCATTCCCCCCTTCAGGCAACTCAGGGTACTAAGGATCAGGAGCGAGCTTGAATTTATGTAATACTACCTCACGCCTAAAAGCTCGAGCCACTTCACAAGCAGAGGACCTGGGTTTTCTCTGGTCTTTAGGAACTGCGGTCACTCCAGTGAGCGCATCACTCCACTTTGGCTCGTAATTTCAACCTCCCCTAAAATAGCAAAAGCGCAAATTGGACCTTTTCTCTCCCCCTTTGCCAGTTTCCATTCTCCAACGGAGGTGGGAGCATTTTCTGAAAAGGTAAGTCAGCATGAAGGAAAAGCATGAACAAAAAACGTTACGGAATGGAAGTGTGATCTTTTTCGGAGCAGACACTTGCCCCTCTCTTTTTGCTGAATCCCTGGCATCAAGCCCCGTATCTACAGGAAGGTTTCATTTATATAAGGTTTACTGAAGGAAAGATACATGAGTAAATACTATATCCGAGTAGGGACATCTAATCGAATGTGATGTGGAAAATGAGGAAACCAAAACCTAGAGAGAGGAAGAAATGTGCCCAAGGTCACACAGCAGAGCCCCAGGATTTGAACCCAAGATACCAGAAACCATCCCCCCATCCAATAAACAGGTACATCCTCAATCTCCATTGTCCAAAAGGCTCTTTTCACCTGAAAGACAAGGAATGTAAGGATTGGCAAGGAAAGAAGGGGATGTCTCCAGGACAAGATCATCAGGAACTCAGGACTCAGACTGCTCCCATATGATTGATCAGGTGGACCTTGCTGTATATGAGGAATTGGTGTTTCTGTGAATGAATGCCCTCTCTGTGTCAATTCCACTGCTGCAGAAGTAGCACGGGGTGGCAGCAGTGTTTCAGAACAGTGCTGTTGGGGCTGGAGGTGGGGGACAGTCATCTGAGTCCGGGGGTGGGAGCAAGTCTCTCCAGAAACAGGGTCTCCCTGTATCTCTCTAGGAACATTTGGCCTCTCACTGAGCTCTGCTCCAGCCTTCCTGTTCTTTCTGTGCAATGACGTAGCAAGCACTGGTCTAGGTGTCCTGAGCAGCTGTCACTTCCTGGCTGAGCAGCCCTGGGATAATCACTTGCCCCTCCTGAGCCTCAGTTTCCTCCTCTGTAAAATAGGATGAATCCTTCCTTTTGACCATGTAGATCACTGTGACAATTATCTTTAGGCAATGCCAAATGTAAAGCTGTGTTTACTTGACGCTCTAAGCTCAAATGTGCCAACAGAGTCACAGGTCAATTAAGGAAGGGGCCCTTCTTGGGGGATTTCATAGCTGTGCTCCCTGCTCTTAGCTCCCCTCAGACTTCCTCAGTCCTTTCATGTGTCACCAAACGTACTGGGGACAGTGAGGGTCCCTTGTCCACCTTGTAAGCACGAAGCTTGGGAATCCTGCATCTCAGGAATCCCACCTATCCCTGGGCTCCAGAGGAACACTCTGACTGACGAACTTACACTAAGGAACCAAGTGCGGCACCTTAGCTTCCCCCAAGAGCTCCCCTGATCCCCCAGACTTGTGGGACATGCCTACTTCTTCTGAGGGCTGGAGCCATGGAGGTAGTCCAGGAGTTCAGCTTGCCAGCTGTCCCTGTCACCCCCCTCAACCACACAGTCAATCTCTTTAGCCCATCCATAGGTGGCTCTCATCATGGTGTTGTATGGGGACCCCTCCGGCATCACACCATTATAATGGAATTAGGTGGGGTCTTTAGGAAAACACTTCTGAAGCAGGTAGGTCATACATTCATGTCCCCAGCAATTAACTCTGGAAATTCTACTTTAAGAGAGATTTGTGGGATTGGAACACGGGAAAGTGCCTTAGGTGGAGGTGAGGGTGAGGGAGTGGTAGCCAATATGGGGGGAAATAAGGATTTACTCATTTAGGTGATAAAAAGAAGCATATGCACGCATGCTTGTGCACACACAAGCACACACCCTTACAGCCCAGTCCTCAGAGAACAGGGCAGTCAGGTTGCTAGTTGCACAGGAAAAGAAGGAAGGGGACGGGGCTGTAAAGTCCAGTTTCTGAGATCTAATATGTCACTAATTTTCTAGTGTGGTTTACATACCACAGCTCGCTGGAAGGTATTTGCATTTACATGCCTTTCCTCCCTGCACTAAGAAAAACAAAGAAATGCTTTCCTCATTGTAGATTTCATATATCAGGGGTCCTAAAAGTGGTAGAGAATTGTCTTTGGGGTCAACAGGGGTCCCACAAGTTTCAGAGGACCCTTCTCGGGGTGAAGAGGTTTCTTGCTAAGAAGAGGAAATTCTTCCTATGTGTGTCCCAAGAGCAGTGTTCTCCTCAGGCCAGTTTGAGCCTTAGCAGGAAGTTCCAAGGCTTCTTGCAATCCTGGGCTGAGCCCATCCTCCAGGACCTGGTTCCTCTCAGGAACTGAATAACATAGGTCCTGATACTCAGAAATCAGCTTTATTTTGGAGACTGGGGTGAGATGCAAAAGAGGAAGAGATTTGCCTGAATTGTCAGGACTTTGGTTTAACATCTCCTTATTTCTTAGACCCACCTGGCTTCCTGCGTGTGTATATATTTGGGATTGAGAACTTGGAAGGTGAGGAGAACTCTGCCGTCTGAGCAGGGCTCCTGGTTGTCTCCACAGTGCGGCATGCTTCTCAGTCGTTTTACAGAACATCCTTCCGTGGTTTCCACAAAAAGTTGAGGATTTGGGAAATGACGGTAAAGGTCAGCTTGATTACATACTAAGCAGTGTACTTCCAGACATTTATTTGGTTGCTGTAATCTGAGAGGCAGCAGGAGGTATTTGAGAGAGCACAGGCTTGTGAATCCAGAGACCTGGATTCTTGTCTTGACTCTGCCACTAATGAGACCCTGCATGACTATGAAGAAGCCACTTGCTTGCTCTTGAGCTCAGCTCCCCTATTTGTAAGAAGATAAAATTGATACTGTGATTCGAAGGGCACTTTCGTAATCTAACATTCTAGTTCACATGCATTCTTGTCTTCCTCAAGGGCCAAAGGGCTGCCAAACCCTCAGTGTCTCATCCCAGGGGAAAGCATAGACTTAATCTTCGATGATTTCTGTGACATTTCGTTGGGTCCCACCAGGCTATCAGCAGCTGAACTGAATTCTGAGCCTTCGTAACAGGGTTGTCAGCAGGGCCCCCTGTTCAAATTGGAACAGACAGTAAAAACTTAATGTCAAAGAAAGTGCTGGTACTCTTTAAAGTTTAGCATAAAACACTAGTGAAATATGTTTTCCCCCTTATCCTGAGCATTATGCTCAATCCTGTCTTTCCAGCTGCCACTGATTTTTTTTTACAAAAATGTTCATATGCTCAATAATAGGCGATTTTTGTCACAAAAATTGGAAGTATGCAAAGTATTGAGTCAAATTGTTTCTGTCTTTATGAGTCTCTCCAAACTGAATGAGCAGCAGTACTTAATGAAGGCACTGTTCTTTTTTTAAAGATTTTTTAAAGATTGTATTTATTTATTTTTAGAAAGAGGGGAAAGGGAGGGAGAAAAACACCAACATGTGGTTGCCTCTCACCCACACCCCAGGCATGGGCCCTGACAGGGAATCAAACCAGCAACCCTTTGGTTCACAGGCCAGCGCTCAATCCACTGAGCCACAGCAGCCAGGGCTGGGAGCACTGTTCTGCAATCCATGCTTTAACATTACAAACGCTTTGAGTGTGTTATAGCTATCCATCTCAACAGTCATCTATCCCTCCTAACACAGAAAACACTGAGTTTTCTTTGTTTAGCTTTACAAAGCATAAGACTCAAATATTGAAAGAAGAGGATAATACCAGGGTAGTGTGTATGCTAAATGAATGTCTGCTGCAAAAGCAAGATAACACCTGGAAGGGGGTTCACGGAAGACCCTGAACGTGCAGACCAATGACTGCCCTTCTCTTGGTGTGGGATTCCAACCATTTCACTAATAGTGAAACATTCCCTTCTCTCCAACAGTAAATGGAGGAGTCAGTTCATGCAGGGTTTTTAAAGCTATGATAACCCAAGGCCTAGGGACCATAGGCAGCAGGACAGACTTGGCTTCTGTCACAGTCACTTCACTTCTTTGGGCCTCAGTTTCTGCTCTTACAAAATAACCTGGCCAGATACCTTCAAAAAGCTGGTTAGTAGTATAGTAAAGGGGAATCCAATCTCAAGTGAGCTTTTTTAAAAAAGATGTTAGGATAGGTTTGGAAAGCCCATCACCCCAAGATTTAGTCATAGCTCTCTGAGCTCTCTTAGAGCCTCAGTTTTCTCACCCGTGAAAATGGGACTAATGATAGCTACCTCATTGGATTGTAATGTGAGTTAACTAAAATAATCCCCTGGGAGCAATTAATCTAGTTCCTGGGAAAGTAGACCTTTTGTATCTTCATTTCGCTTCCTTTTTGACTCTCAATCCCTTTGGTTTGAGCTCTTTGGTATATTTAATGACAGGTGGCTGGCCATGGGCCTAATTGTGACCTAGGATGGCTTTGCCCCATCTCATTCCTTTATCTGCTCTCTTTCCTCACACCCCTTCAGACTTCTCCAGTGCTCCTTCCTCTGTCCAGTGTCCCGTGGGGGACGATAACCTCTGATCCATTCAATTACACTGAGAAGTGACACATGTACACATGACCCCTCCCAGGAGACATCTGCGAGAGAGGGGAAGAGGGCCATGCTTCCCCCCGACGAAGGATTGCTGAAATGAAACGCTATGAAACGTGTGTAACAGGGCAATGGAGAGGGTGTTTGGGAAGCTGAGGTGGAGAGTAGAAGAGAGAAGTGGAGAACTTACAAGGCTACCCCCACCCTAAACTATGGGCGCTAATTTTCAGCTGCATTCACTTCAAAAAGAAATAGTTGATCGGCTGGTCAAACTACAACAGTGAGATTGAAAAACAGGATCAGTTTGGCCTGAGCCAGAGATTGAAAAACAGGATCAGTTTGGCCTGAGCCAGAGCTGAGCCCTGGGCCAGCAGCACCAGCTCACAGTGTCAGAGGAGAGAAGCACCAACCTGCATGCCATGAAAACAATGTCTGAAGTCTCAGTTTTGCCTCTAGCTCACTGTGTGACCCCGGGCCAATTGCTTGACGTAGCTGGTATTTACTTGCTGACCTTGGTAAACTGAGAGGCTGCATTAGATTACCCTGAAGGCCCATTCCAGCAGGAGCTTTCTGTGATATAAGCTATGCTAGCTAATGAGAGCAGCTGGGGAAGGACACCGCTCTCTTTAGCCTTTGTGTCGAAAATGTCGACAAAAAACGCAGTACCAAAGATGACCCTCCAGCTAGTAGCTGACTCAGGAAAGCAGAAGGACTCAACTGAGAAGCAAACTTTCTTAGATCACATGGGTAAGACAGAAACTTGAAGTCTCCTGGGCTTCTACTGACCTACTTGGGTGAAGTTCAAAACTGAAAGATTGGGGAAAAGAGTGGAGGACTGACCTGCAACTGACACAAAAGCCCTGAGTAGGTTTAATAATGATAATAATAACAAGAAGCCCTGCCTGGTGTGGTTCAGTGGATTGAGCAGCGGACTGTGAACCAGAGGATTGCCGGATCGATTCCCAGTCAGGACCCATGCCTGGGTTGTGAGCCAACTCCCTAATAGGGGTCACATGAGAGTCAACCACACATTGATGTTTCTCTCCCTCCCTTCTCCTCTCTCTAACAATAAATAAAATATTTTTTAAAAAAGAGGCATACAGGACAAAACTAAATTATTTTTTAAAGTTTTTATCCTCACCTGAGGACATCTTTTCATTGCTTTTAGAGACGGAGGAAGAGAAAGAGAGACGAACATCTGTGTGAGAGAGAAGCACTGATTGGTCGGCGCCTGTATGCTCCCAGACCGGGGATCGAACCCACAACCTAGGTATGTGCCCTAACCAGGAATCAAACCAGCAACCTTTCAGTTACAGGATGGCACTCCAACCCACTGAGCCACAGTGACCAGGGCAACAAATAAATGAGAGAAATCTTACATGTCACAGACTAAATGAAAATTAATTTTTAATAAGAGAAAATCAGACTAGTGGCTAATAAAGCCCTTAACTAGGCTTTTCAGCAAAACCTAGAGAAGCATCTACTCTTTATGTACATATTTTTGAAGGTCCGCACTTCACTAAATGTCATTAGGATGCTGAAAAGCTACAACATTAGAGCACTGGGGGGGAAACGAACTTGGTAATGGGAATGCAGATTGGTGCGGCCACTGTGGAAAGTAGTATGAAGATACCTCAAATAATTAAAGATAGAACTGCCCTTTGACCCACTGATTCCACTTCTGGGAATATATACAAAGAAACCTGAAACACTAATTCAGAAGAATATTTGTATAAACATCCCTAATGTTCATTGTAGCGTTATTTACAATAGCTAAGATTTTGAAGCAGCCCAAGTGCCCACCAGTAGATGAATGGATAAAATAGCAGTGGTATACTTACACAGTGGAATACCACTCAGCCATTAAAAAGAAAATCTTTCCTTTTGTGACTGCAGGGATGGAACTGGAGAGTATTATGCTCAGTGAAATAAGCCAGTCAGAGAAAGACAAATACCATAGGATCTCACTCATACGTGGAATGTAATGAACAAAATAAATTGTTGTACAAAATTGAGACAGAGGCATGGATACATGGGACAGACTGACAGCTGTCAGAGGGGAAGGAGGTTGAGGGGGAGGCTGGGTAAAAAAGGTAAAAGGATTAAGCAAAGAAAAAACTCATAAACACAGACAACAGTGTGGTGATTGCCAGAGGGAAAGGAGGGTGGGGGAGGCAGAAGAGGATAAAGGGGGGATAAATGATGATGGAAGGAGACTTGACTTTGGGTGGTGAACACACAATACAATATATAGATGATGTAGTATAGAATTGTACACCTGAAACCTATGTAATTTTATTAACCAATGTCACCCCAATAAACTCAATACAATGTTTAGGAAAAGACACTTTGAACTTTCATCTTTACTGAAGAAACTTGCTTTAGTGGGTATCATCTTGTGGAAGATTTCCCTGAAGCAGAAGACGATATTACAATCCCTAATGAGGAGACACAGTGCAAGTTGGTAGGGCTGAATGGAAGGTTAGAAATGTAACTGGGCACGGTCAAGAGGAGCACGACATGTCCATGATGCCAGCTACAGGGCTCTGCACAGTGACAAGAGGTGGCTGGACTTGGTGGTGTCTCCTGTAAGCTGATCCAAGAATGCTTAGCAAACTATGCCAATAATAGCTCCTGTACTGAAAACCTATTATGTGTCTGGCTTTTTACTAGACACTTTACATACCTTCTCTCAATTAACATTCCCAGCAAGCCCATGAGGTAGTTAACTTTTGTACTTATTTTACAGAGGAGTAAAGTGGCATTCAGAGTTATAGCCACACAGCTAGGAAATCGTGGAGCTGGGACTGGGACCCGAATTGTGTCTAATTAGACAGCCCATAATAACTCTGTTGCTCCAGTGATTCTCATCCAGCTCCAGGATGTCTGGGCATGACCTGGAGAGTATGAGTCATCCTGTCCCAAAATGAAATAAATGATCAAGAGACTGAGATAGGCATCAATCCTAGGCAGGAGAGCTGGTTAAAGAGGAATCGTCAGGTATGTGTATGTGTGTCCATGTGCACATGTGTGAGCTCACACACATGCTCTGAGGGCACTGAAGGAGATAGAGGGCAGAGGCCCAGAGCCTGAACTTTAGCCAAGAGAGAAGATCCAAACACTGCTCATGGGGCAACACAATACATACACAGCCTTCGGACGTCACTCACACTTGTCTGATACTCTTATGTTTTGGAATTGTCACAAGCAACGTTGTCCAGTTTACTAAGCAATAACCTTCCAGAAGGCTGGGACCTTGGCTTCTTCATTTAAAGAAATTCCCCATAGTGCCCAGTAACAATAATATTTGCTCTAGGGCTTTTCAGTTTACTGAATACTTTCACAAACACTGAGTGGACCTTAACAACTTAGCAAAACAGCCGTTATTGTCCTCATCTTATATGTGAGGAAATAAAGTCTCTGGGGCCTGAAGGAACTTGGCCAAGGGCACACAGCTTGCATGAAGTTGCCACTGTTGACCATGCCCTTAATCGGCCCAGGTACAGATGCCAACACGAGGTAATGCCGAAAGCACCTCACAAAGGATCTAACACTGAGTAGAGGCTCAAGAGATGCTAGTTTCCCCCTAACTTGAGAAATTATAACTAAAAATGTTTTCTATCCACTAACCACATCCTATCCCAAGATCTTCACCAGAGACTGGACCATGTTTTCAGAGAACTTACCATTCATATAAGGAAATACAGTTCACATGCACGGACATGAGGATAGTGAACGACTGACTAATCTGTTGCACTGTCTTTAACGCAGTGACGTCTCGGAGGAACCCTCCACGGTGGGCTGGAGTGGTCGGAGGTTTCCTAACAAACATTGGAGGGGTCTGGAAAAATCCATCGATAAACCCCCCCTCCTTTTTGTCTTGGTCCTGGAAAGAAGAACTTATGCTGACAGAAACTGTTTTGATCGCCTTTCCTCGTGCTCAGTGCACCCACGTCCTGGCTTCTCGGGGAGGCTGTGGAAAAAGTGTGCTAGCTCTCCCGAAATACAAATCCCACCTTCAATCCGCAGCGCCAAGAGCATAACATGTTGGGGTCTTTCATCAAGAGGCCAGTGTGTGGTCTCACAAGCACAGTACAGTCTGTGTCAATATCCCAACCAAACCCCTTTGGAGAACAAATAGTTGATTTTTTAGACCAAGTCAATAAGCAAGCTGCTTTGCGTAGGGCGAAGAGAGAGCAGGACACCGTGGAAGTAAAGTAAAAGGCACTCTGCATTTCACCCTCAATGCTTCCATAGCTCCAGATCTTACCAGGAGTTTGATAACAAGTCAAAGCAGAAACTGACATTGTTGTTCCAGAGTCTTCTGGAAGAAATACAGACAGTGAATTACCAAATGAACAGGTTTTGGCCCTCTTATCAAGGATAAACCTTATGCTAGCTAAGATGCTGTGGCAATAGCAAACTAACAACAGCAACATTCATTTGCCAGCATGATACAAGTCCAGAATGCAGGAGAGACAATTTTCTTTGCTGGTGCAATCTGGAAATATGGGACGGGATTATCACCCATATTAGATGCTCATGCCATAACATCCTCATCAGAGACATTTTATGTTAGGTATGAAGTAAAAAAAAAATTTATTTTTTAATTGATGCAACATTGGTATATAAAATTATATAAGTTTCAGGTGGAAAACATTATAATTCGATATCTGTCTACACTAGAGCATGTTCATCAGCAAAACTCCAGTTTCCATCTGTCACCATAGTTTTAACCCCCTTCACCCATGTCACCCCCGCTATACTCCCCCTCCCCTCTGGTAACCACCAATCTACGGTCTGTAACTATGAGTTTGCTTTTGTTTTCTTTTTCTTTGTTTGCTTGGTTTGTTTTTATTTTTTATTCCACATGAGTGAGATCATATGGTATTTGTCCTTCTCTGAATGACTTATTACACTCAAGCATAATACCCTCAAGGTCCATCCATGTTTTCCTAAATGGCAATCTTTCATTTTTTTCAATGGCTGAGTAGTAAATTTTTGACTCAACGCTAACTTCATAAAAAAATGACTACCTGATCCAGCCAGATTTTGTCAAATGAGGGAGATCTGGGACAATATAGAAAAAATCAGTATAAAGACGTTATTTTAGCCCTGGCCAGTGTGGCTCAGTTGGTTAGGCGTCATCCCACAAGGCAAGGGGTTGCTGGTTGGATTCCCTCTCAGAGCACATGCCCAAGCTGCGGGTTTGGGGTGCATACCAGAGTCAGCCAACTGATGATCGATGTCTCTCTCTCCCATCAATGCTTCTCTCCCTCTCTTTCTTCCTCCCTTCCCTTCTCTCTTAAATAAATACATAAATATTTGTTAAAAGACATTATTTTATTCTCCAAGCCTTCTTTATGCTCTCAAGACTGTGAGTAAGAGATTCAGATTGAATTGTGCCCTCCCCCATACTCCCCAAACTAATCTGAAATGACAAAGCAGGAGTCCTCCGGAGTGTTTACAGACCATTTTTCATGTAAAAGAACAGAGAAACTCCCCCAAAGCCGAAGAAATAAAATACTCTGAGCAGATCCTTTTCCGGCCCTTCCTATCTCAGAAGCGTGCTGCAAAGGCTCTTGGTTATCGCTGCAGGATGCTCTTTTATCTCCGTAACCTGCGTTCCTTCGCAGAGCCTGCTGCAGGTCAAGGGTCAGCCTCACTCTCCAGTATTCAATGAATTCCCAGTCAAGTCCAGGCTCGAGTCAGCTTCCTCCATTTTAAGTCTTTTGCTGTTCAATGTATGGCTTGGCCCTTGTGTCTGGAGGATCGGAATCTCCTGGGCAGGGATTGGATTTCACTTTTTATGTCTACAGTGCTTTTACCAAGGTTATTAATAATATTCTATACAGGGGGATCATGTTGAGAGCAAGCTGGAATCCATATCGTAAAACTTGCAGCCTGAAGCTAGTCTGAGCCAAGACTCCAGGAGGAGACTGAGTCACCCTAAGCAGACAGTCACTTCTGGGGGACTTTGAGATGTGTCCCATTCAACCCAGTCTAGCACACAGCATCTTTCTTTCTGTACCAACCTCTCTCTTCCAGACTTCCCACTCACACCTGGAGGTGTGTTTCAATGCCCAAAGAGGAAAAAAAAACCTGAGTAACACCTCAGGTGTTACTTCTGACAAGATGTCAGGGACTCAGAGGAGTCCCTTCTTTAAAGTGCAGTTTAAAATGAATGAATCATAAGACAAGATTGTAATAACAATATACGGTGCCAGATGGGTACTAGACTTGTTGAGGGAATCATTTCATTATTAACTTATATAAATGTCTAACCATTATGTTGTATACCTGCAACTAGTATAATATTAACTGTCAACTGAAATTGAAAAATAAAAGTTAAAATTGAAAGAAACATGCAAGAGCCCTAGCTGGTGTGGCTCAGGGGACTGAGTGCCAGCCTGTGAAAGGAAGGATCACTAGTTCGATTCCCAGTCAGGGCACATGCCTGGGTTGCAGGCCAGGTCCCCAGTGAGGGATGTGCACGAGGCAGCTGATTGATATGTCTCTCACACATCGGTGTTTCTCTCCCTCTTTCTCCCTCCCTTCCCCTGTCTCTAAAAATAAATAAATAAAATATTTTTTAAAGCATGCAAGAGGAAGGGGGAAAAGCCACCAAAAATGTAAATAAATAAATAAGAAAAGAAAACTATGACTTATACCAGCCTAATAATCAATCAGACCATTGGAGGATGAAACAACTGTAGTGGAAAGAATACTCTCTGGAGTCAGACCAGGCTGTGGATCTCAGTCCTTCTCCTAATACCTGTGTGGTCTTAGGCAAATACTTAGTCTTCCAGAGCCTGAGTTTCTTCCTTCGTGTAAAAGAAGTGATAATAATCAGCTGACTTTTAAGGTATGCAAGAAAAATGAAAGACATAATGTATTTAACACACTTTTTATAGGACCTGGCAGAGAACAGGCATCCAATGAATGGCAGCTCTTGTTATTGGATAGGACAGGAAAAACGGCTTCTTAGAGTCCTTTTTTTTTTTTTATTAAAGATTTTATTTTTAGAGAGAGGGGAAGGGAGAGAGGGAAACATCAATGTGTGGTTGCTTCTTGCACGCCCCCTACTGGGGACCTGGCCCACAATCCAGGGATGTGCCCTGACTGGGAACAGAACCAGGGACCCTTCGGTTCACAGGCCCATGCTCAGTCCACTGAGCCACACCTGCCGGGACTTCGAGTTCTTTCAATCTTAGGTGAATATCTGTATCTAATCTGGCCAAGAGTTACTCTTCTCAGATAAGTCATTGGATATATACATATGGTTTACTATTTCTTCTATCTTCATGTTTTTATTACCCAATTAATTCATGACTGAAAACTCTATAAGATGTCAATTATAGAAAACAAAAATTCTCTTGACCCCCATAAAATTCTATTCCTTTCCCTTGGGGTAATCACTGTTTTTGGTTTGTTTTGTAGATTGGAGGTGTTTTGTAAGCAAGTGCACTTATGAATGCACATATAAACACTCACGGTGTTGTTCTGTGGGGGGGCGGTAAAAATAAATGTGTTTTGTACGTGTACATTAATATTTCATTGAAGTGTAATATGCATAGGAACATGAGATAAGTGTACAGCCTGATGAATTTTCAAAGTGAACACACATGCAACCAGCACTCACATCAAGAAACGTTAGCATTACCCCAAAAGCCTCTTTTCTGCCCATTCTCAATCCATAAACCCTCAACAGTGGCCGCTATTCTGACTAACATCAGCGTAAATCAGTTTTACCTGCTTTTGTGCTTTATGTAAGTGGAATCCTACAGTATATTAGTTTTATGTTGCTGTGTAAGAAATTTCAGCAAACTCCACAGCTTAAAACACAAATCTATCATCTCCAAGTTTCTGTACATCAAAAAATCCAGGCCTAGTGTGGCTGGATTCTCTTCTCCTGGCCCTAAAAGACTGAAATCAAAGTGTCAGCCAGGGCTGGACTCTCATCTAGAGCTAACATCCTCTTCCAAGCTCACTGGTTATAGAAGAAGTAATTTCCTTGTAATTTTATGTCTGAGGTTCCCATTTTCTTGCTGGCTGTCAACCAGAGGTCATTCTCAGCAACTACAGGCCACTCACATTTCTCGTCACAAGGCCTCCTCTATGTTAAAGCCAGCAACAGAGAACGTGTGTCATGTTAACCTCCCTTGTGCTGGAACTCTCTAATTTCCTCTTCTGTAGGCAGACAGAGAACATGGTTTGCTTTAAAAGAACTAATTTGGCCCTGACTGGTGTGGCTCAGTGGATTGAGTACCAGACTATGAACCAAAGGGTCGCTGGTTCGATTCCCAGTCAGGGCACATGCCTGGGTGGTTGGACAGGTCCCCAGTAGGGGACCCTCAAGAGGGAACTACACATTGATGTTTCTCTCTCTCTCTCCCTCCCTTCCCCTCTCTCTAAAAATAAAATCTTAAAAAAAAAGAACTAATTTGTTTAGGTCAAGCCTACCTGGATAATCTCCCTGTCTTAAGGTTCACTGATTTGGGACTTTAATTCAATCTGCAAAATTCCTTTATAGCAGTACTTAGATTAGTATTTGACTGCATAACTCGTGGAAGGTATGTATACACCAGGTTTCAGGAGTCTTGGAGGGAAATTTTAGAATTCTGCCTACCACATGCAGTATTTTTTCTTTCACGCCTGGTTTCTTTCCCTTAACATGATGTTTGTGAGATTCATCCACATTGTGAGGAACAGGTCTTTTGGTGAACATGCATACATATGCAAATAAATGTTACATAGCACTAAGATTTTGGAGTTCTTCACTATCACGAAATAACCCCGCCTATCCTGACTGATGCAGAAATTTGGAGAGTTGCTATGGCCAATGGTGATATATTCTGCCATATTGCCCTCCAATAAGGCAGTCCCATGAATACTGTACAATACCGTTTGCCACATCCTTACCAACACATGTTATGAGAGAAGTGTGTGTGTATGTAGATTTTGACCAGCTTAGGCATTATGTTGTACACTTACGTAATAAGCATGTTACCCTGTGTAAGGATCTAGGAAAGCATGCCTAACCCCCCCTTGCCTGCCTGAACCACTCACATTATCACCAAGTACTGTGGATGACACCATTCTGTACTTTTGCAAAAAACATATCACTCTCAAATATTCCATGCATTTACTACTTTATGGTATGTATTGCTTGCTTTCTATCTCCACCAACTAAGATATGAGCTTCTGCATAGCAGGGGTCTTTGTTGGTCTATTCTTATATCCCAAGGATCTAAAAGGGTGCTTGACACATAGCAGGTGCTTAAAAATATTTGCCAAACGAACAAATAAATATTAACCCAATGCACAAACTTTAGGTTGTTAT
>VMDR010014012.1:0-24143 GCA_007922815.1 Macrotus californicus | reverse complement strand
GGATAGAGTAATTTTGGATGTAGGTCCTTGGCTTTCATGACTTGGAATACTTCTTGCCAGCCCCTTCTCGCCTGTAAGGTTTCTTTTGAGAAATCAGCTGACAGTCTGATGGGCACTCCTTTGTAGGTTACTGTCTCCTTTTCTCTTGCTGCTTTTAAGATTCTCTCCTTATCTTTCATCTTGGGTAATGTAATTATGAGGTGCCTTGGTGTGTTCCTCCTTGGGTCCAACTTCTTTGGGACTCTCTGAGCTTCCTGGACTCTCTGGAAGTCTATTTCCTTTGCCAAAGTAGGGAAGTTCTCCTTCATTATTTGTTCAAATAAGTTTTCAATTTCTTGGTCTTCCTCTTCTCCTTCTGGCACCCCTATGATTCGGATATTGGAACGTTTAAAGACATCCTGGAGGTTCCCAAGCTTCTCCTTGTTTTTTTGAATTCTTGTTTCTCCATTGTATTCTGGTTGAATGTTTCTTTCTTTCTTCTGGTCCACACCATTGATTTGAGTCCCGTTTTTCTTCTCATCACTGTTGGTTCCCTGTACATTTTTCTTCATTTCACTTAGTGTAGCCTTCATTTGTTCGTCTAATTTGCAACCAAATTCAACCAAGTCTGTGAGCATCCTGATTACCAGTGTTTTGAACTGTGCATCTGATAGGTTGGCTATCTCTTCGTCGCTTAGTTGTATTTTTTCTGGAGCTTTGATTTGTTCTCTCATTTGGGCCATTTTTATTGTCTTGGCGCCTGGCACTGCTGTTCTTATCCCAGCACCAAGTCTTTCTGTCCAGGTACCCAGTATGAAGGCACAGGCAGGAGGACCGTTGTCTAGCAGGACACATACAAGCCTCTTTTATAAGGCCAACAAGCATATTCTGCTTGGAGGCATGTGTGGGGGTCCACTGCTCATATTCTACCAGAGCCTTTTGCTTCTGTAGTTCAAAGCTATACACCCTCAGAGTATCAGCTCATCTCCTAATGGGCTGACAAATGAAAATCTGAAATTATCAAAATAAGAACTTAATAGGATAACTATTCACTTTTCAAAAAGATCCAGCATTCATTATAAAACATCTTCAAATGGCAAACTATGTTTAAATGTGGTTCAATTTAATACCAGATTCTGATTTGTAAAGTTGGAAATGGCTTGAAATCCAACCCTTTTATTTTAAAACAAGAAAAATGGGCCCAGAGAGGCAGAGTGACTTGCCCAGGAGTACAGCTAGTTGGTACAGGCATGACTCAAACTCAGAACCTCTGAGCATGTGCCCTATTTCCATCACCCTGCTCTGCCTTATACAGCAACACTTACAAAATGAAGTTTATAAATTAATAAATTGTACATATAGATATATTATATGCCAAGTTTTATTGAACCTGCACCTCACTTCATACAGAAGCACAGAGAAGTGGGAGTGCTGGCTAACTGCCAAAAGAGCTGGTTTTTAGTACCAGGTCTACAATTAAGAAACTGTGTGACCCC
Source organism: Macrotus californicus (assembly GCA_007922815.1). Classification (NCBI taxonomy): domain Eukaryota; kingdom Metazoa; phylum Chordata; class Mammalia; order Chiroptera; family Phyllostomidae; genus Macrotus; species Macrotus californicus. The sequence continues at coordinate 22,668 of VMDR010014012.1, read as the reverse complement.
AGGCAAGTTGTTCAACCTCTCTGGGCTTCATTTCCCTTGTATGTGAAACTGACTAAGGCTTAAAGCTTTTCCCATTTCCAACATCCATGACTAAATGCAAAAAGCCTTGTGGGATTAGCTACATGCCACATGCAAAATAGAAATATGGAAGGTTTGGGGCTGAAAACTGCTGACTTTATTTGTTCTGTGCAAGGATGGCAGCTGAAGCAGAGGCCTTCACAGCTTGCATTAAGGGACACCCAGTCCATGATGAGATGCCCCTTCCCAGTCCACAGAGGCACAGCGTGAGAGGTGCAGGAGTCCCTTTGTGAACAAAGGAAGTAGGTGGTTCAAACGAAATGTTGGAGAAAACAAGAGTCCACTCACCCCAGAGACCTCATTCCTACGACCACATGCCTATGGCTGCTGCATGGCTTCTCAAATCACCAGAACCAGCTGTCAGCGTACTTTCCAGTGCCCTCCCATCCTCATCAAGGGTGCAGAAGGATGGCAGCTGTGCTCAGGGTTCTCACACTTTTTACCTGGCCCAAATTCTGATACACGAGACAAAGAAAGTAGAGGCACACGCCAGAGTCCAGCGAGCCCATCTTTGCCTTCCGGCAAACACCACCTTCAATGACTGAGAAAGCTCCCAATGTCTCTCAACTTGACCTTCACTTTAACTACAGGAGATAGACAGATATTCTTCCCATTTTATAAATGAGAAACAGAGACTCCGTGAGGTGACCTGGCAGTCCTGCTCACAATCCTAGCGCCTCCCTGGGACAACATCAGAGTCATGTATAAGGGCCTGTCAGAATGCAGCCTTATGGCAGAGGCCCCACAAACGTCAGAAGGCACAATGAGAGGGATCTAGGAAGACACCTGGTGCCCACCATTTATACACTGTGCATAATAAGAGAGTCCAAAAATACACAGAAGCTGACAATTTACTGAGAAACACATCTAAGATACTCATAACTCACAAAGGATGGTAACCAAGTCCTAGCTGGCTTAAGTGCGCTGGCTGAGGAACAATAGGTCAGAGAAGGGGGAAGGGTAGTAAAGACTCTGCATCCTTACCTGTTATCACTTACAATTGTAACACCATTTACTTGGCAAAAAAAACATGTATATATGGCCCCAGCTGGTGTGGCTCAGTGGATTGAGTGCCAGCCTGCAAACCAAAGGGTCACCAGTTTGATTCCCAGTCGGAGCACATGCCTAGGTTGCAGGCCAGGTCCCTGGTGGGGGTGCGCAGGAATCAACCACATGTTGCTGTTTCTCTCCCTCTCTTTCTACCTCCCTTCCTCTGTCTCTAAAAATAAAATAAAATAAAAATTTAATTAAAAAAATAGGTATGTTGAATCCCAAGACAGTAGTAATAAATACTGTTCAAAGACAAAAGTGTTTTTATTACTCGAGCAATATTATGGTTTCCACTTTAATATTTACCCTCTATATATAAAAACAGGACAGAGAAACGGGAAAGATGGGACTTTTTATGATGATTTTTTTCCCCAGCTACTATTGTTGCTTTCGTTACCAGGGGCGGGCTTGAAATTCCACCAGCACAGGTGGTTACTCTGATCTTTCCCAGCAAAAGCGTTAAGCAAATAAAAAAGAAACCACCTTATTAAAAGCAGAAAATCTCTCAAAAGTTAATAACCAAAATATTTAGAAAGGCAACCCCTTAAAGAAAGATTTAAGCATATTCAATGAATGGAAATTCCCCATCAAAAGAACAAAGGTGCTCAGCCCAGATGAGTCAGAATTTAAAGATTAGCAGGGAGTAGGAAGGCAGCCTATGTTTATGAATGAAACTATCTCCAAGCACACTCCCCTGCCCTCCAGGAAACCAGTGTGGGGCCAAGGGGGGCAGCCTCCGTGCACCTTTGTCACATCCTAACTAAATGCAGAATGAAGGTTTCCCTGTATGGTTATAACTGTGCAGCTATTAGCATGAGTTCAGACCTGCCCCTGTAGATCACATTTTGAGAAAACCAAGGACAGAGTCCTATCCTGTGGGGTCTGGGTAAGGATGGAATGCACAGAATTGCCGAACCAGCAGAAACCTTGCAGGTTATCTGGCCTGTCCCATCATTTTACAGAGAAGGAACCTGGAGGAAAATGATGAGCCTGAGATCTCCCTGAGGCTTAGTGACAGAGCTGAGACTAGGACTCAGATCTTTAGGACTCCCAGTCCACAAAGGCACCTGGTATTTTCAACCATCAACAGAAAAGCCCAGTGTAAGCATAGGCTTTGCTCAGTCCTGCTCCAGCCCCTCTATATCCATTCCATTTCCTTGCCATGTCCCCTGGCTCCCTCTTTCTTCTCTTCTCTTCTTTCCACCCTCTCTCTCATGCACATGGCCTGGGGATGTCTGCTTCTGCCGCTAGACTGCTCCCGGTGTAGTACAAACTATTCTTGTTATATTAACAATGGCTGCACTTTTTTCAGACAGACCTAGTATACTCATCTTTGAGACTACTTGATTGAAATCTGTGATCACATCTTTATTATATACAAACTACTGAGAAGTATGGAAATTAAGAATGAGCTACTACCATATTGAGTGAACTTTTCCATGGGTAAGCTAGGGTTTCCCCAAGGCTATCCAGTGATGCTTCCAACTGTAAAGTACTTCCTGGTGCCCTTTGGGGCAAAAGGAATCTTGCCTAAGCAGCCTAGCTCTGGAGACAGGTTTTCACGGACTGTAAATATATTTTATGTAAAAAAACTCTATAGAAAAATAAGTTTAGAGAATACTGAGTCAAACAGAGAATTTGGCTTGCCACATAATAACTGGTCAACTGTCATCCCTCACCCTGTCAATTACAAGAACCTTGGGGTAAATTGAGTTAGATCTCCTCTAGCTACAGAACTGGCTGAGAGCAGAGCCCCTGATTATCCAAATCAATTGGTCCCATGCCAAGGGAGAGACTGGTTCTGGAATGCAACCTGAGCTATAAAAGCGTACTGAAATCTCTATGGCATTGTCATCCTCTCTCTTCTATTACTTCAACCCAATCACTAATCACAAAGCCTAACAACTGGATCTCTCTCTTATCAACTAGTTACACCGTGTTTTGTAGCATCTGCAGATAAACCAAAAGATAGATGCTCTGCATACAGAGGAATCATCGCTCCTCCTTTACTAAATGGACCAATGAGGCATAGATTTAAAATTGGCTGTAGCAATATTCTTGTTGGTATATCTTTAGATAGTATGGTTCCTAAAGCACTTCATCAGTTCTTTGTGGGAATCAACCTGCATTCATTTTTTCCCTCTTCTAAAACACTTAGTATTTCTCCAGCTTCCCCATGCCTTCCTCTCACCCACACCACTCTTCCACTGTCTGCTATACAGAATTGTTTGCAGTAAGTTTTGTGTTGACTAAAGGAGTAAATAAGTGAGAGAATGGTGACCTGAGGGAACTGGAAGACATTTCTTGTAGCAGCTCTTGCTCAGGTCCCCAACCTCAGAATATAAGGCCACCAGTTAAGGCAAGTATCCACCCCAGCTGTAAGTCTGTGTAGGGTTCGACAAAGCCAAATCCACACTGTCATTCTTCATTTTTAGGTTTTTCATATTTTATGGCTGTTTTCCAAAGCATAAAGTGATTCTTAAAGTCCTAATACTAAGTTGCTAATCAACTCTCAAGTAAACCCTGGTTGGCCTTAGTATGGTGCCTGCTACTAAGCAGAGGAGGTGGGGCAGAGCCAGTGTGACCAACTGCAGAAGTAGACGTGTGCAGAGGGAAGTCCAATGGCAGACTGATTTTAGAGCAAAGAGCAAAACATCGTCACCCTGCCCTCTGATCAGACTCTTCTCCTGCTCGGCTGTTTGTGGATAGAGCATGAAACACCAGCTAGAGGACAAGGACATTGAGAGCAGGGGCTATATTTCTATACCTGCGGGCACTGCCACACGCAGTAGGAGACCAAGCAAGTTTGTTGAATAAATAAATGTGAAGAATATGAATAAATATAACACTTCTATGTTATAAGCTCGATATAAGCAGAGGCTAATGCAAGCTTAGTGATTCTTATATTCCAGTGCCTAAAAGAATACAAAGAATACAAATCCTGCCACAACAGAGGAACAAGAGCCAGATTTACCTTCTCATCTTAAAAAATTAAAATGCTGGACAACATATAGAAAACAAGGTTTCTAGACATTGGACTACAAGCAGTACAAGATAACCATCCCTGAGAAGAGGAAAACAAACAAAATGAGCCTTATGACTGTCTCAGTTTACCACCTAGAGAGAGTTCCAGGCTGCAAGGCAAAAGGGGAAATTCGAATTGATGCCTACATAGTCTCACCGAGTTGAGTAGACAATTGAAAATTCAGGGAAGCCAAGGTGGCTGGAGTTCACAGGGTACAGAAGCAGCCCACCAGCCAGAGTGGACAATGTCCCAATATACAGGCCATCAGATATAGTATCTCAGGAGTAAGGAAAATAAGCTCTAGACCAGGGGCTACTCTGGTCCCACCAAACAAAGTTTAAAAGCAATACTCATAAGGATCAAACAGCTTCCAAGTAACTTAATCACATACCAGAACAAAGCCTAAAGTGACCTAAATGAATACCAAAAACCCAGTGCCCTACAAAGTAAAACATACTATGGACTAAATGTCTAGCATCTAATCAAAAATTACCAGCCATGAGAACAAGCAGAAAAATACAACCCATGAGAAAAAAGAAACATCAATCAATATATACAGACTTAGAAATGACCCAAAGGATAGATTTGTAGACAAGAACATTAAAACAATAATTGTAACTATATTCCATATGTTTAAGAAGGTAGAAGAAGGCCTAAATGTGTTAAGTAGAGACATAGAAGATACAATAAAGACTCAAATCAAACTCCTAGACATGAAAACTAGAATATCTGAAGTTAAAAAATACATTGGATGAAACTAACAGCAGAACTGCAGAAAAATTGAACCCTAGTAATATAATCTAATATGAAACATTGAATGAGAAAAAATCTAGAAAACATCATTGAGTTGTGAAACTTAGAGGTTTCATGTGCATATAACAGGTTCCAGTGGCATCAGCCATCTCCAGTGGAAGGGGCAGAAAAAAACATTGAAGAAATAATAGCAACATTTTTTTCCAGACTTGATGAAAACTCTAAATCCACCGAGTCAAAAACTGCAACAAACTCCAAACACAAGAAATATAAAGAAAACCATGCCAAGGCACATCATAATCAAATTGCTTAAAACCAATGATAAAGAGAAAAAAAGTCTTTCTTTTTTTAATAAGGGAAAGTTTACTTAGAAGTTACACAAGTAGTAGAAAGGCTATTGGAGCTTAGGAAAACAAGGGAATGAGATAAACACCTTGAGGGACGAAATAGGGAAGAGAGGCATGGGTGTGCTCCGAGAGAGACAGAGAGAGAGAAAGAGAGAGAGAGAGATCGCACCCTGGGGAAAGAAGAGGGTGGGGAAGGGCACAGCACGCTCCACAGAGAGAGATGCCAAGGGAAAGGTCTTAAAAGCAGTCAGAGAAAATTGACACACTACATACAGAGGAAAAAAGATTCAAATAACTGCAGTTTTCTCTTCAGAAACAAGGCAAGTCAGAGTACAGTGGTTGAAAAAAAAACTGTCAACCTGGAATTCTATATCTAGGGAAAAAAACTTTTAAAAATGAAGACAAAAATAGGCCTTTTCAGGTATATATAAAAGTTACATGGACTTATCCCCAGCAGATCTGCACCATGAGAAATGGTAAAGGAAATCCTTCAGGCAGAAGAAAAGTGACACCAGATGAAAATCTAGATATACACAAATGAAGGAAGAGCACACAAAACTGAAAGATAATCATGATAACATTTTGTAAAAAATTTCCCAGCAGAAGGTGATGTTTTGCTCTCCTTTTCTCATATCCCAAAGTGAGAGGTTGCACACAGAACTTAAGAGATTTTATGAAAGTACTAATCTACTAATATTATTGAATATCCCAAAAAAATGTTCAGTGAGCCATCACTGATAGCTCATTGGAAATATGATTAAATGGGCTGAGAGGGAGGGGCAACAACACAGTACAACATTAGAGCCAATATTCATTTAGCATGTGAGCTGACTGTTGCCATAACATTTCCCCTTCACTTGCAAGAACTGCCATGCCCTTCAAGTCAGCAGAAAGTCTGGCCTCTCTTCTGAAGACTGCTCATTCACCAGCCCCTCATCTCCTGGGCACAGTAGATAAGATGAGCCTTTACAATCTCGCTTTCAAAGGTTGTGGCCTCCTTTCCAAGGTTTTACAGCAGGGGTGTCACACTCATTTTCACGAGGGGCCATATCAGCCTGGCTGTTGCCTTCAAAGGGCCGAATGTAATTTTAGGTCTGTGTAAACGTAACTTAACAGATAAGTGAGAGCTTGGCACTGCTGCCAGGTAGAAACAAGGTGCCAGGCTGGATAAAACAAGGTGGAGGGCCAGATTCGGCCGGCGGGCCTTGTGTTTGCCACCTGTCTTATAGGGTATTGGAACAACAGCCTAAAGGGAGCCCTTTACTGAATAAGTGCAAGACCAACAGAATGTTTCTAATGCCCACAGAAATGGTTTTGTTACCAAACAATGGTGGGGTTCAGCTGCCCGCCGCTGAACACAGGCATAAGACAAAGGTTGGTGAGGAAGGAAAAAGGTCTTTATTAAAATGCTGCACAATTTAGGGAAACTGAGGACCTCTTGGCTCTAGGCCAATCTCACACAGACAAAACCCAGCTGCCCCCAGAACCAAAAGCAGTGTCCAGAACTCCTGCTCTATCCTTATCCGTTCTTCTGAAGCACAAGTCTGCTAAGCAGACTGATCTCTGGCTTTAGGACCCCTCCCTGGAGTCCACACCATTGGGCCAGCACGGCCATCACCATGCCATGGCTTCCCATGCCAGGACACCGAGCCACTCAAAACCGCTGCAGCCAGTCGTGCAGGGTCTCTGGCAGCAAGTCCCAGTGCCCCGGGCTGCCCCAACCCCTGAGCCAGCAAGAGCTCCAGCCTGCAAGTCTGTGCGCAAATCCCAGAAGAAAGGGGCAAGTGAGGGGAAGAAGTTGCGTGTCCCTCCCTAACCTCCATTTAAATCTCCTAGTCCAAAATTTTGTGCTGTGGAGGGTTCCAGTTTCCCCAGCCAATCCCATCCTTTTTCCAGGCTTGACTGGCAGTTCAGCTCCTCTCCCTGGTACCATGTACCGGAAGTGAGTAGGGTGGCTTTCCCCTCCTTCAATCACCCTTGCCAGCCTGAGCAGACTCCACACAGGGCCCCTGCTACTGAGATTCTGCTATTCAGCCCAGAGAAATCTGTTAGGTGCTGCACTAGCACTGTGGCTTCACCCTCACTGTCTCCAGCATTTCCTGTGACTGCCCCCTCAACTGGTCAGCAATCTGGCCAGATCTCCCTGTATCAGTTCCACACCCTGTGCTAGGCTTACAACTGAGGATAGGCTCAGTGCACTTCCTGATGGCTGCATTTAAATTAAATTATGCATAGTATATTCATATGCTATGCCCCAAATGTTACTCTAGACCAAAGAAACCTGATCTGGCTTGAATATAATGAGCCATCATTAATGCCCTGTGTCCTCAGTGGTATCCAGAATAACCACAACCCTCTAAGTAGTGCCTTTCTTCAGCTGTGCCACACAGAGTCAAGACAGCCAAGCAATTCCATGACAAATTAGTCAACAGCTATCTAGGAGTGTCAAAACAACAACAGAAATTCTTCTGGTATTAATTTTTCACTTGTTACCAGTGAACATACTTTGTGGATCTTAGGTTTTACCTTTGCAATGCAAAGGGTGCCCAGTCAAGACAACAGTGAGATCAGTCGATGAAACACTTGCAGTTTTGTACATCTAAAAATAATAATTTCCCGAAGTTTTCACATTTGAAATCTCTATAGTAAACAGAGAGCGGTAAGAGAAGTGTCTGAAGTGTTCTAAAGAATGATCTTTAGTCCCACCAGAGTGAGTCCTATCCCCTGGGGAGCATAATCCCACCTCACATTTCCAGGAGCAGGTTAGTTGGATATGTTGTAGGCTTTGAGTGTGCCTGGAGCAGGAAAAGGACCCTCAACAGAACAGAAAAGGGGCTGGCTGAACTGACCTTCCTCAGGCCAAAATAAACAGGTTCTTTGTGGTCATTATTTTAATTAGATAATTTAATCAGTCTTGACATGCTTTCTATACACAGACAGGAGCACACCCAGACTGCCACAGGGTGGGTGATCTTGAAAGGTCTGATATTTCCACTCACTCCAGGATACAAAAATAAGGAAAAGCTAGGGAAAATTTTATTAACTCTTTTTTCCTTCATGCAGTACCATTAAATTTTTTCCAGAGGACTAGAGAAGAACAGAATCCTTGGAACCAATTTTTTAAAGGAAGTTATTCATTTTTCCTAATCTTCATAAAACGCAGTTTCTGCAGAAGACCCCTCCTCCGTCTCAGCCCCACCCTCTGCAACCTTTCTGGAGGAAGAAGAGGGAGAGAAGGAAAACGAAAGGAGGGGGAGGGGAGGGCAGAGGGGAAATACAAAGCAAAATTAAGATGCTTTAGATTTTAGAAAAGCATAATAAATAGGGAAAAAACAATACATATTTTAACAAGTTTCTTCTTTCTTTTCAGAGGCAACATAATACCCTTGTAGAAAAAGGGATCAAAGAAATATAGTCCCAAGTCCAAATTATTTTTCAGGAAGACTTACTGTTTCTACTAATCCAAAACTCTTTTTACCTGAAGGTGGTCCCCATATTTGGCTTCCCTTTGTTGCTATTTAGGGACATCTTCCTGGACCTGGCACGCTCCCTCCTAGGCCCCTCCCCAGTGCTGTTCAAAAGCAGACATATGCATTACCATGTCAACACTTCCCATTAATGTGGAAGAGTTTATTATTTTTTACCCAAGTGACCAAGGCCCTGAACTTTCATTTGCTTTCTTGCTACTTTAAACTCTAAAGTGCCTCTTACAAAATAAAGTCACCTCACAGATCTGTGCCCATAACCCCTCCAAATTCTTTTCCCTTAGAACAGCTCCCGCAAGGAGTCTGTCCTCTTTAAAAAATGTCAGATTCAATAGTTTTTACATATTCTGGATAGTAATCATTTGTGACTTCAATATATCATAATCATTTTCTTCCAGTTTGTGACTTGAAATTCACTTTGTTTTTAGTAGTTTTTGATGAACCAAATTTCTAATTTTAATAAGATCCAAATTTATCATTATTTTTTATTTATTGCTTATACTTTTTTGTGTCTGGATGAAAAAAATTCTCACCCCAAAAGGACATCATGATATGTTGTTATAAAATTTTCTAGTGTCTTAATATGTGTAAATTTCATATTTAAATTTTTAATACAATTGTAATTAGTTTTTGTTATGATATGAGGTAGGCCATAAATTTTTGTTTTCAAATGGATAATTATTTGTCCCAGCTGCTTTTATTGAAGAGTCCACCCTTTTCTCACTCATGTGCAATGAAATCTATGTCATTTATCAAGTTTTTATACTGTATATATGGCTGTAAAGAGAGGGGATTATGTACACCCCAAAGAAATAGATGTGGAAGAGAAAGAAACAAGTCTGTCTGTCTCCCTCTCCTATGTTAAGAGCAGAGATATGGACTCAGGCCACCCCACTGTGGACATAGTAACAGTACAACCTCAGAGCAGTGACAACACCATCCCTTGGGCAGAGTTTGACGCAGGGACTGGAATAAAGAATATAAAGCTTAGTGCTGAGTCTGACGCGGGCAGTGGTAGAATGGTGGACCTTGCCACCGCAGTTGTTGGCTCCACGCTGATCGACACTTCTCAACCGAAAAAATTCCGTGAGGTCCTCCTCCCTTTTCATTTTCCTGCCACAAAGGACCCCACACAGAATTATAACAAACAGGATCTTCTTTCTCTATTAAGTTCTAGGGTTTGATTTGGAGATATGAATTCAATGCATTAACATCTTCACCATGTTCTAATCTATTCTTAAAAATCATATTGAGTGACTTTGAGATGCCATCAACCCACTTGGAAACAAGGAGACTGGGACAATGTGGCTTCTGCCCTTCAAGCAGTTTTGGCAAAGAGTGAGGCTCCTAGATGAAAATATTTTTTAATATATAATTTTTATTATATTTTTCCATTGCCATTTAGTCCCCTTAAATCCCCTCCTCCCAACAATCACCACCCTGTTGATGCTTTCCCAAGAAGTTGAAATATCCAGAGGGAAACCTCTGGGGACAGGCTGGGGGAGGTGAAGACAGCACGGAGGGGAGGAGCTCCATCACTTCAAAGCCAGCTTTCCAACCCTGCGATGAAGGAAGTTCCATTCTTTCCCACATGTCTCTGCCTGGCTAAATATAAATCCATCTTGGTTTATATTATGCTGCCTCTAATTGAATCACATTCTTCATTTGTTTAATTCAGAAACAATAAGCCATCCTGAGCGCTCCCCGGGAAGCCTGCCATGGCTGTGGTGGCTGGGTTCCCAGGCACGTCCGGCTGGGGCCTGCCACCAGCATTATTCCAGGAGCACTAAGGAAACAGGGTGAGGGTTGGGGGTGCCCCACTGTAGAGATAAGAAGATGGACCACTTTTAAGAAACTCATTAACATAATTTGCAACACCAAGGAGACTAAGAGAAAACCTAATAATCACCACTAGATGTCCAAGAAGATTTAAGAGCATTACCCTTCCTTCCTGACTTTTACCAAAAAGTCCTAAGTGAGATCAAAGCAGACTGTACTTCAAAAATGTGACAAAATATCTACCTCAAAACAAAAGCCAACATTAGCTCACCTTCAGTGGTGGACTGCTTGGGACTCCTTCATGAAAGGGCAGGAACAAGACAAGTATGTCACCAGCACTCTGTTGTCTAGAATTATGCTGGAAAATGTAAAAAGGGAATAAAGGGAGGAGATTTTTTAATGGTCATTTTTTGTAAATGATATGATTATATGCCAGAAAACCCAAGAGAGTAAATTAAAAACTAATAAAATTAGAATTTAGTAAAAATCTGATCATAAATCAGTATCTAAAAAGCCACTAATTCAAGATGGTCTTGGTTTATGGTTTAGCATAAGGACTTTTATTTCATTCATTTGGCAATTGCTAAGGACCTACTGTGTGCTAGTAGGGGTCTAGGTGCTCAAGACTCAGCAGAGGACAGAATAGAGTCCTTCTCTCATACAGCTCACTTTATTGGGGAGAAGGATGGAAAACAAAAGAATCAATAGATACATAATATCCACATGGTCAGATGTCTGCAGTGGAAAATAAGGCCAAGTGAGGCACCAAGAACAGGGGAAGGGCTGCTCTTTTTGAAGGAAAAACAGAGAAGTCCTCTGTGCAAAAGTAACCCTTGGGTAAAATCCTAGAAGAACAACTTCCAACAAGATACTGGAGAATATCCCACAGAGAGGACATCAGGGACCCCTTTAATGGGTCTGAAGAACAGTGCAGGGGGTAAGGGAAATGTCAACAGAAGATGAGACCAGAGTTCACTTGGGGGGAAATCCTTCAGGGCCCAGGAAGTCATGACAAGGACTGTGGCTTCTACTGTTTAGAGTGTTTTCAACACAGGAGAAGCATGATCTGACTTTCTTTTAAAAACAGAATAAGATATAGGCCCTGGCTGGTGTGGCTCAGTTGGTTGGAGTGTTATCCTGTAACCAAAGGGTTGCGGGTTCAATTCCTCTGCAGGGCACATACCTAGGTTGCAGGTTTGATCCCTGATCCAGGCGTGTATGATCCCTGGTCTGGGGGTATACAGGAGGCAACCAATCAGTGCTTCTCTTTCATATCAATGTTTCTCTCCCTTCACTTTCTATCCCTAAAAGCAATGAAAAAAAATATCCTCAGGTGAAGATTTTTAAAAAAGAGAGAATAGGACATAGTGCGGTACCACCTTACACCCATTAGGATGGCCACTACCAAAAAAAAAAAAGAACATAAGTATTGGCAAGAATTTAAAGAAATTGTAATCCTTAGGCACCATTGGTAGGAATGTAAAGTGGTACAGTCACTATGGAAAACTGAATGGGGGTCCCACAAAAAATGAAAAATAAAATTACCATGTGATTCAGCAATTTTACTTCTGGGTATATACCTAAAAGAATTGAAAGCAGGGACTGGAGGAGATACTTGTACACCCATGTTCACAGCAGCATTATTCACACTTAGCCAAAGAGTATAAGAAAGCCAAGTGTCCACTGACAGATGAATGAATAAACAAAATGTGGAACACACACACATATACTGGATTATTCAGTCTTAAAAAGGAAGGAAATTCTGACACATGGTACAACATGGATGAACCTTTAGAACATTATGCTAAGTGAAATAAGCCATTCATAGAAGGTCAAATATTGTATGATTCCATTTACATGAGATACCACCTAGAATGGCAAAATTTATGGAGACAGAAAGAAAAATAGTGGCTGCCAGGGACTGAGAAGAATGGGGATTTAATGTTTAAGGCATACAGAGTTTCATTTTCGCAAGATAAAAAGAGTTCTGGAGATAGATGGTAGAGATAATTGCACAATAATGGGAATGAAATTAATATCACAGAATTGAACACTTAAAATAGTTGAGAAGGTAAATTTTATGTTCTATGTATTTTATCACAATTAAGAGAGGGGTTGGAAAAGAAGCAGAATTGGGTTAAATGGTCTTTATTAAAATGTTGTTTTATATATTATTTGGCTCAAGTGGGCTCAACTGACAACCCCATTCATTGCTGCTCAAGTATCTACAGTGGGCACCACAAGAAAGCAGCCACCTGCAGAAGGCAGCAATAAGGTACAATTCCTTATGGAAATGTTGCATGCTGCACAGGCCAATACGGAAAGGTAAATTGTGCACATCAGCTCTCTTCTGAAGCCAGGTACAGCTCACTATCCTATTCAGAACAAACACCAGGCTGACCAGTGTTTGAACGGCAATTTAAATCTTTACAGCAATCTGGGAAAATGGCAAAGGGAGGTCTCATTCACAACTCTCAGCAGAACATTTTATGATTCTCTGGTCTATGTCTTTCTCAGTGTGCCTCCCCCACACACAGGGTAGCAGCCTCCCTCAACCATTCCCTCCTGTCAGATGCCAAAGAAAACTCTCTCTCACCAGCCTGTTCTGGCTGTGCCTCCCTCCTTCTTCTCTGGCTGATCTGAATCTCACATACACCCAGTCCCCCTCTCCAACAGACAGAGCCACGCCAGTCTGGGCCGTTTCAATTTCCCTCAACCCAGCAAAGCAGAATGAAGCCAGCAAAGACAGACTTCTCCTTCCTGCACAGGGATCAAGGAGCTGTAAATACACCTAGTGTAAAGCACTATTGGTTGCTTTGTTTCATTTTCCTCAAGGTGGTCGGAGTTTGGGAGGTGGCAAGCGAGATGTTTCAAAGATCACACAGGCTGAACTATGATAAGTGTACTGATCACCATCTCCTACTACGGTCAAGAAATAGCCTCTAGGGCCACTTCATTTGCATTTAGACAACATGAATCTTCAAAGCCACCCTATATGCCTCTGTTACTGAGCACTACACTGGACAGAGCCCCCTTGATGTCACCTGTCTCCAAGTCTCTCAATTTGACTTAAGAGAGCCCACTTTCTTCCCAAAGCCCCCTCATAGTGCAACAAGCTCTTTGCAAACTAGATTGTACCATCAGACTACAGAAATGGCCTGTCCTTCCAGAACCATATATCCTTCAGATAAATTATGAAATAAAATCAAATAACAGAAAGCTATCTATTAAAATCCCATTAGTACCAGTGAGGGGTTCCATGTTTGTAGTATTCTGTTTTGCAAAGAGATACATATGAGAACCCTCTAAATTTGGGGAATTTGTGGATTCAGAAGCCAGGCTGCCCTTTGCCATCGAGGTGTCTACTCTCTGGGCTAAATGTGGAAGCTTAGGTGAGACCAGATCTCTTCTGGGCACCTCCTGTTAAATCATTGCTGGTTCATATCATTGCAACATCTTCCAACTCAAGGCAAAGCCCTGCGTTTCTGTGGTTTTGGGTTTTCCATTTGATGTGGTTTTTGAAAATATAACTAATCCCTAAAGAGCATCTCTTATTTCAAACCACAGCTCAAGGCTATTTTCCAGGAAGAAGGGTAAACCCAGCTCTGAACTCCATCTTCCCACTTTCATCTTACTGACCAATTAACTTAGCTTACCACCAAACAGAGCATTGGTGACAGAGTAGAGGAGGCAGAAGCTACTCAGGGGGAAAAACTGTCCCTGTCACCCACTTTCCTATCCCAACGCCAGTCAGACCCGACCTCCTGCAGTGGTCCAGGAGCCCCATGCTGTGAGTTATCCTCTGCAGGGTGCCTCTCAGGCTGGACTCAGGCCTCACTGCACCAGCTACAAATGTTTTTCCCGTTTGAACTCTGGGTTTCTACATTCTACTAAAGGGAGAGTAGCAGTCTCCAATAAAAGGAGAAAATAAAAAGCAATATTGGCCGATGGCCAAGCAACAGCTGAAAGTTATCACTTTGAATTGTCACATTTCTCTGTCTTTGGATATTTGTTCTAAAAAAACACACACATTTTCCCTGTAAAGTGATTCCATACTGCTTCTCACAGCAAATGTGAGGATTAAAGAGACAACAGTTCTCAATTTAAAGTTTTCTTTTTCACATAGTCACAGGAAGCGACTTTTCCAAATGTTGCATTTATGTGCAGTGTAGTTTACAAACACTAAGCACCACCCAAACTTCTTACTAGCCTAGTCAAAGCCACATCTAACCTGCCTCAGTGAACCACGACTCTGAATCCTCTTCATCAGGTTGCAGTTGTATTAGGGTGAGCCTGAAAAATAGCAGAAGGTATGGTGTTTGGATGCAACTCAGAAGAGGCACCTCCAGCCAAAATCTCTACTGATGCCATATTCCAAAATGAGTGTTGTATGAGCATACAGCTGCCGCGTATTAAGCAAGTACCAGATGTTGCATTGGGTTAGGCCCTTAATAGTAGCTCATTTTATCTTCACAACACTTCTGTGATATAGATCCTTCAGTTTTCATGTAATCTCTGTATTTCGTTAGTAGAATGCTGTCTATGACCCTTGACAGTGTCAGGCATTCTGCCTGCATGCCTAGATTGTGTTATTCCTGAGATCTGAGCATCTTTGTTCCCATAGTGAGGTTGGGCTGATGGAGGGGACCCATCAAGGCCTAAAGTGCAGGAGGACCTAAGGGAAAACTCATCCTAAGAGATGAATGAGCTAAGGTAAACACCTATGGCTAATAAGAAACAGTCATATAGACATGACTGGGTGACAATACACTGTCAAGAGCCTGACCCACACACTGTTCTCCACTAAAGCCCTATTGACACACATCTGGGGAAGGCCTGGGGGGATCAAGAATTGAAGAACTGTTCTAAGATATCCATGGGCCACAAACACGTGAAGCAGTAGGGCCAGTGAGATTGGCTGTGGTGATGGCAGGAGCAGCACTGAGGGGTCTGAACATGGGTGGTTTGCTAATAGCCACTGGTTGGCCATGAAGAAACATCAGCATGTCCATGGCCCTTAGCATCAGGCGTTGTCAGACAATGAAGGTGTGTCCCAGATGGTACCGCCTACCCAGGAAGCTCTTCAGAGTAAAACCGAAGAGAAGAGGTTCAGAATTCATGCAAACACTTTGGGAAAATGAACTGTGCCATCTATTTGAGTTGCCCAAATACTTTTTGGAATGTTTCCTTGTCTTCACCAGAGTCCCTTGAGATAAGGCTGCTGGACACTAGAGTGCTACAAATCTAATAGACACGGGTCTTCAGAGCGTCTGGCCTCACACACCTCATGAAGGCCTGTTGTTTGAGCATTGGCTTCATTCACTCCAACCAGTCCTTTCATAGACCTTTGGATCAGTTCCTTAAGAAATTCACTTTTTCTATTTTACATTTTATTTTCAATCCCAACCAAACTCAGGCTGAGTTCTGCAGGCTGTCTGCAAACTTGGCTGCTTCCAACACCTGGTGTCTTCAGGCTTAGCATCGATGTTTTAATTTATGTTTTAGGCTCCGTCATCTAGGTATCCTTTCTATATAACCAAAAGCTCTCACGTGTCACTTTGGATGATACTTTCCAAAAGTCTTTTCAAAATGTAGTTTCATTTTTCACCTGATTAAAAAGATAACACATGCCTTCAAACAAGACAGGAAACACGATAAAAGAAAGCAAAATTACATTAACAAATTTTTCAATAGCACACCAATATTTCTAGTCTCTGCCATGTCCACAGGTCAAAGTGAAGTGAAGCAGATTTGGTTAGGTCCTGGTTCTGTTAGCAAGTCTCTGTGGAGCAGAAACATGTGGGTAGCCCCATGGGACACAGATCGGGCAGCGTAGTCAATTATGTCATCTCTGCCGCCAGTTGCCAAGCTGCCAGCACCAACTTTGACTTGGAGGATTGAGACCTGTACCTGCAAAACATCTCTGGGCACATTATCATAGCACTTGTGAAATAAAAATTCTTAGTATTGCTATCACATCACCACCATCATTCCTGTGCCAATAATCATTGACATGCTATTCTAATATCCATACTTCTCTTTTGATTTTCACGTTTCAGATTTGAAGGCAATGCTCATCTTCATTGTCAGGTTACCTCCCAAAGAGTGTCTGACACATAAAGGGATAACACCGGTTTGCTCTTTGGCCACCTAAAATACTAGGTGCTGCATCTCCATTCACATCTGTTATTTTGACTCAGGAACAAAGCCAACAAATGAGGCCACATACTGGAATGGAGTTTGCTGGAGGCTCTCAGGCTTCAGTTGCAGGTACCAAAGCATATCTGCACAGAAAGGCTCTCTTCCCCACGGTTTGGACAAAGAACTGTTCTCTTCATTGTTTATTATGAAGAGCCTGTAAAGATTCATGGATTACTCAGCAGTGCCTGCAACTCCAGCCTGTGTTGATGGCTGAATGATACTAGTGTCATTGTTTTTAAAGCACAGCTCATAACATTGGCTAGAATCACTCAGGGCCAGTTAATCAGAAGGAAGAGGTGATAATGGCATCTTTATCATATATAGTTATGTGATAAGATGCAGACGTAATGAGAACTCTTTTCTTCTGGAAAAGATTAAAGACATAAAATCCTGGCTTAGGAAGAAAGGACTCTTTGTCCTGTGGAAACAAAGTGACCGATGTCTTGATTTAGGCAGAACAGGAGCTGATGCTGTAGTATTGAACCCCCACCTGTGGGTTTTGGGGGGTTATTTCCAGGGTTTGTGAAGCACCACTTAAAAGAATCTGAACTCTTTTGGAGCTAGCCTTCCTCCTGGGGGAAGCAGAGGCCCCACTCAGAGATAGGACCAGGGGGCTGGGTCTTCCCAAGCACAGAGAAGAAGCCAGAGGAATGCACCCTGAGATGCTTTCCTAGCACCCAGTTTTGGAGGGCGTGCAGCATCAGTAGCTTTCCCAGACCAGCACGCATCATTCAGAACTAGCTTTCTGCTGGTCCCTCTCCATGGAAACTGTTCTGGTTTCCCTCCCACAAGGATTTATCAAGTGGATACCATCAACCACATCACAGGAATAGGGAAAAAAAATCCAGAGCTTTGGAACTGCTAGCCAGGAAGAGTGCATTTGTTCTTTTTCCACTCCTACATAAAGAGTTGTGTTGGGTAACTTCTCTAAGCCATTGGCTGTTGTGAGAATGGGGTAAAGTTGAGGGTTGGAAGACTAGGAACCTGCAGTAACTCCTAGAGCAAAGTAATTTCCCTTCTCTAAGCCTGTTTCTTCACCTGTAAATTTAGACAATCAGATAAAGGCTAACCCTACATCCCTGAAGGCAAGGACTACATCCATTCAGTTGACATTGGATCGCCAGCACTTGCACAGTGCCTTGGCCACGGCAGGACCTCAATAAAAATTGCTGAATGAAATAATTAATGCCTGAAGGAATGAAACAACCTCTAAAGGGCTCCTTTGGCTCTCAATTCTGTGAGTCTTGCCAGATTTTTTCAAATCATTCAGCCTGCAAAATTTGTACTAAGCCCAACCCCCAGCAATTTTGTTCGCTGCACAATGAATCCACAAGATCTGCTGAAATGCTTAGACCTCTATGGGAATTCCCAGAGAAAAACAAGCAAGACTAAGTCAATGGGAGAGAGGGATCACATTTAACAACCTCTAATTTCTAGGCCCTGTGTGATTGTAGCATGCTCTAGATCTGGCGACAGAAAATGTGATGAAACTCACTTTTGTCAGTTAATCAGTTGCTTAAGCCCTCTGAGACTCGGTTTACCCATCTGTAAAGCTAGATAATGATGTAATAATCACACAGTCACACAGCATTGTTTTGATGATTAAATGAGAAAATATTTGAGATATTTTATAGCAAAAAATTGCAATCACATTTCAATCTTTGTTCTTATGTAGGCCAGTGGTTATTTTCAAGACTGGTCTAAGTGGACAGGACATGAAAAGCAATTACCAATGCCTCTTTGAAATGTGACTGAATGGGACATCCTAGGAGCATGCCAGATACTCTCCCAGTGCTCCCACTTCAGAATTTCTGAACATCAAACAAGTTTTCCTGAATAACATTGTGATGTTTCTAGCTTACACAAATGAAAAACATGTGGATTCAATTCCATCACATATGTATACTAGGACTTCAGAGAAATATCCTAGGGAGGGAATGTGAGATTTAGAAAAATTCTAGCTTTAAAAAAAATACAAAAATTCAAAATAAAGGAAAACTAGTGTTTAATGAGTACATGGTATTGGCCAGATGCTTTATATGCATCATTTCCCCTACTCCTCACAAAACGCTGTGGAATGGGAGCGCTGTCCCTCCTTACAGTTCAGAGAGGGTGAGTTATTTACAGGACGTCAAAGAGTGTGCCAACGCTGAGACTCAAATCCAAGTCTGACTGAGGCTAATGCCTCTGCAGCCTCTCTACCCCACCACACTTTACAAGAATGCTTAGCAAAGAATGGGGTCACTACTGCCTTTCTGTACATAAAATGTCACCTTCCATCAGAAAATGTAGGCTCTCCTGTATGATCTTTGTGGACCTTAAAGACCTGGTTATGGGTATGTTTCCTTAGCCTCTGCTGGCGCTAACTCATAAAATGGCCTCACTCTGAGAATTAATGCCAGTGACAACCACACTAATGCTGAAGTAGAAACACGTGTCCAAAGTGCATTTGCTTATTTAGTAAATATTTATATGCCTAAGGCACTCGGCCACATCCCAGCCAGGCTCATGAAAATGCCACATTTGGAAGCTTTACATTGAAGCAGAAAATCTTTGATAAACACTGTGGAAATGACCATGACATTAACAAGGACTTTTTGGCCTTACTGGAAGAATCCAGATAATTCTCCTACTCCTTTTCCAGGGGAACATTACCTGGCTGCCTTCCCATGGGAGGGAGAGAGACTGACCCCTCCGCCAGCCTTGTCAGAGTTTTCCCAGAAAAACAGGCAACATATCTGTCAAGACAGTGTCCTAGCTGAGCCTTCGATGGAAGAGCACAAAGGAATGGCCTCCTGCTATCTAACACCAGGCCACAGATTCCTTAGATCCACAACCAGAGCTAGACACACAATCTGCACAGGTGTGTAAGAGGAGAAAGAAAGTGAATGGAAACTCCACGTGATACGTCCATGGGCTTTTTACATAGCAGTCGGCTTTTTACATCACCTTCTACAGACAAAGAGAAGAGGGAGCCTGTTGAAGGTCAAGACTTGTGGACACAGCTTCAGTTGACCCTGTGTGCCAGGACTGAGGTATACATTGTGCTTGACTGTCCTGAGGCTATTCACTCCTCTCTGTTAGAAAATGTTATCTTATACACACACAAGCCTCACCAGTTGCTTAATTACAAGAATTCACTGTTAAATAGACCCAAGAGGAGTTTACAAACACACTGGTGATTTTAAAAACCTCCCAGGAGGAAGGTTTCTCAGTGTTGACATTTTAATATTTCATGTTACATAACATCTTAGAAAATAGTTTCTATTTGCATGCATTTTATCGTCTATAAAGTATTTTCATTTTCATTAGCCTCATATAACCATCATCACAACTCTTGAGGTAGAAGCTATTATTGTTGCTGTTACTATTCTCATGTTTTAGATGAGAAAAATGGTGCTAACAGAGGTTAAGATATTTGCTAACATCCCTGACTTTGGTGCTAAGATTGTAACACAAACAAATCTTTTGGCCAAAATCCTACAATTTTTTTTCCAGACCTCTCTTGGCATTTCTCCCAACCCTTGGCTAATAGCTTGTTGCAGGTAGGACTGCATCTTCCGTGGATTGTTACAGAGCCCATTATCAACACAGAATGAAAAATATATGAAGGTTTTATTATTGAGCTTGTGGTGAACTTTTTTACAAAATAATGAATAGATGAAGTTAAACAATATTAAAGACAACCACGTCTATTTCTGCTATTACCTTCCCATTATGTGTCCACATCATTGTAATCATCCTTAATCCACAATTCCCTTATGTTCACACTACATATGTATTTGTGTCATTTTTATTGGCCACACAATATTTTATTTTATTCATGTACCATAATTTGCCAAATCATTTCTCTATCTGGGGCTTTCAAGTTATTTTTTCATTTTTTCTAAACAGAGTTATAAGGTACCTGGTTCAGGAAGTCCTTCCTCCATGTGTCCCTGGCTGTGCCTCTTCTGACAAGCTCAGTTAGCCACACAGGAAGAATTCTTGTTTGTACCTGAGCTACTTCCTGAAAATTAAAGATTTTCAGAGCTCAGGTCAACTGAAGTAGGATGCCTCTGGGAGTAAGAGTAAGGAATCTCAACTTTAACAAGCTTCCTGGTGATTGCACACACACTAAAATTTGAAAACCACAAGTTATTTATGTGAACCTAGATCCTATAGCCTTAGTGCTTTTCATTTCACTGTCTGCATCTAGTTTATGTGTTTAAATTCAGCACATATTTATAAAGTGTCTCTTGTCCTCATGTGCTGAGTGGACAAGATCAGGACAGGCTTACTTGGTGAGGAGTTGAAGATAGGCTTCATCTCAGCCTAAAGGGGAGGCCACCTTTGGTTCTTTAACAGGAGATTGAGTAGGAGTCCATTGAGGGTAAGGCTTTTGTTTGAGAATGTCCCTGGCACTTTTTCCAACAAGCAATGCAATTACCAATTACAGCCTAAACTCTGTTGTAAACACTCAGACCACCCACCAGAAAGGCAATGTTAAGCATGAGTTTTGCAATCAGTTTGCCACTGTGTATGTGAGTGTGTTATTAAACACAAAGGGTCTGCAAAAAATGAGATTGAGATGAGATTTTCTCAAGATGGCCCCCAGAAGAACCCTAAAAAATGTTTCTGATTTTTTTCTTTATCAAAACATTCATTCAAATGAAACTTGGGGAATATTCCTTTGTACAAAAGTCATACATCAAAAGGCTTTTTGGCATTTAGAGCCCAGTATTTGAAAAGGTACAACTGTGGTATGAAATCTGTTAGCTCTTGGGTTTGTAGGTACAGATATAAGAGTTTACTCACTCAAATAGCTGTGCTCATCATTTTGTAGTATGAACCGGAGAAATGACTGCAATTTGAGTTCCCAATGTCAAAGTTACCCTTGCTTGATGCATGGAAAGGCAAAATTGGAGAGCTAGGTTCCTTCAGTGTGATTTCCCTCGTGGGCTAGCTCGATGTATGGCAGCAGTATTAGAATGTTATAAAGAAAAGCCTTTGGGTTTTAGAGTCAAGCAGACTTAGATCTGAATCCTAGAATAGCATGATCTTGTGTGGGTCAGTTAAGCAATCAGCTAATCTGGATCTGCTTCTTTTTATCCTATTTTATCAAAACATATTAGTCCTGTGGTTCATTTACTCAACACCTTATTTCAGTAAAAAGTTATCTTAATAAAATGTTTACAGAAATTACTAATGGATTGATGTTTTGCCCTTTCTAGTAAAACATATAAGTTCTAGAAGTAGCCTTAATGTCTTAAACCTGTGACTTTCAAAATAACGAGCCCAGGTTTAGGGGCATGCCTTAAGAAGAGATCTCAGTGATAAAGGTACAACCTTCCCTCCTCTGCTCCTCCCACAGCCACTCAACTTTGACTTGTTCTATTTAGCAGAGCTCCACCTAGAACCTTTATTTTAAAAAAGGAAAAAAGAAAAGTCCCACTGCCATGGTAGCCAGAATTCTAAAAAGCAGGCCACCATCCCAAGATTCTGTGCCTAATCCCTGGAACCTGTGAGTATGATGAGCTACCTCACTCCCATGATTAGGTTATGTTACATGGCACAGTTGATCTTTAGGGTGATTATCCAGTGGCCCTTAAAAGTATAGCACTTTTTCTGGCTGATGGCAAAAGAGATTCAAAGCTGAAGGAGAATTCTGCACGCAGCTTTGCTGCTTTGACTATGGAGGGAGACATGATTGTTGAGCACCAAAGATGTGCAAGGCATTTGCCTGCACACCTCCACAGAATTCAATAGAAATTAAGATATTTCCAAAATAGAAACAGATTCATAGACACAGAAAACAGACCAACAGTTGTTAAAGAGGAGCTATGTTAAGGGACTGGGTGAAAAAGGCAAAGGGATTAAGAAAAAAAACCTCACTGACACAGACAACAAACAGTATAGTGATTATCAGAGGGAAAGAGGGGAGAGGCTAGGCAGAAGATGATAAAGAGGG